>CAEGAD010025609.1:0-41112 GCA_903067055.1 Poeciliopsis paucimaculata
TGGAAACTTTGCGACAGATTCTGCGGTGGCTGGCGGGCGGCGGTTGTCCAAACCTCCGCGGTGGCCAATAGGCCGGAGCGGCGCTTGGCTGCGAGGGCCGCTCGAGGCTGCTTGCAGCTTTAATTTTTTATTTTTACCACACTTTTTCCTGCCACTCAACTTTCCATGATTGTGCGTGAATACATCACTGTGTCTAATTTTCTTCAACACTACATTTTTTTGTTTTTCTTTATCATCCAAATTGACTAAAATAACTGCTTGAAATACATCCGTATGTAATAAATCTGTATACAACACAGATTTAATAGCATAAGTTTGGATTTAATTCTGAAGTTTCCCACATCATTGAAAGGTTAGTGAACAAAGAAATAGTCCCAAAATCAGAAATAGTAGATGCAAGTCAGTTCTGGTACTTTCCCTTCTCTTGCTTGGTAGTTGCACCACAATGATGCCTCCCTTCACATTTACTCCATAACAGAATGGGTTATTACATACATCTGTAATAAGATTCCCTGAAAAATGACACTTACACCTCCATTTTTTTTTTCTAATTTCCATAATACATAAGAAAATCTCAGTTTTCTCCTTTTTGTCATGTCTTATCATGTCCCCACCTGTGCAGATGTGGATCACAGGAAACATTGGAAACATTGTAATGGTAATGGGAAACAGAGTTCGCCATTTACCGCTTTGGTCTAGGCAGCAGGTTGGCTGATTCAGAGGATGGCTATTACTGCATGTGATGAGTGGCTGGATTTCTCAGAGCAAAGAAGGAGAGATGCTGGTTATGGTGGAGGGGCTGAGGAGCACTGTGAGGAGGGAAAAGGAGGAAAAGGAGGGGTGAGAGGAGAACAGAATACGTTGCCTGTGCACAACTGGATGCAGCCGGGAGTGCAGTAACGCCTGTGGGAGGCAAGAGAAAGAACCTGCCTGGAATGGAGGAGAGCGATGCAGCACAGTTGCTGTTGTCAGGACTCCCTCCACCTTTCATCTGCCGCCACGCTGGATTCTGCGTTAATAAGAAAGAGTCAGAGTAGGTACGTATCCAGCCTTTGCATGCTGTAGTACGGACTGCATTTATTTCTTATAAGAGGTTTGTGTTTGCAAGGTGAAGGTGGAGGGCATTCCTGATTTGTGGAGGGTGCTATTCCTGTATTGAAAGTGTTATCAGTACAGTGGCCAGTAGAAGATGCATGTAGGCATGATAACTTCAGGTTACTGCCAATAAAAAACAGGTGATTTCTTAGTAGTCTCAATTTATTTCATTACTATGGACAGCTCTGGGATGCCTAAGAGACCAGCTGCTTGTGTTCAACTTTGACATGATGCTTAGAGCAGGAGAGGCGACCACTTTCCATGTACTGCTGCTGATGCTGCTTCCATCTCTGTGCTGGTACCACCTGTGTCACTCTCTTCGTAAGTATTGCACTGTATGCATGAAAAAGCTCTTATTTCAATTATTAAAGTAGAAAAAAAAGAATACATATTATTGCTTTCTGTCAGTACAAAATATAATGCATCAGGTACTATACCTAATTATGAAATCCACGTGATTTTCTTTTATAAGCTATATTTGACTTACAAGGTTTCTAAGAGCTTTTCTGAGCAGAGATGTAAACAACTGACAGTATGAATGGATCAAGCTGAAGGAGTAAACACAAATAAAAACTGTCAGGCCAATAGACCTGACAGTTCTGTGTTTATGGATTGTTGTATTGAGACTGCCTTAACAAAGAGTAACACTCACTAAAGAGCTCCATATCTGTATTGAGCCATCCATCAAATTATGTAATTTACGTTCATTTGAAATCAGTGTTTTTGTGTTTCATAATGCTTCACTCCTGAACAGCAACATTATTTATCAAAATACAGTGGGTAACATTAAATATTAATCAATCAATCAATCAAATTTTATTTGTATAGCACATTTCAGCAGCAAGACATTTCAAAGTGCTTTACATCACACAAACATAAAAACACAAAGTCATGTAACATAGAATAAACAGTCAAACATTAATTTAGACTGCCGTCAAATTTATAACTTGTTATCCATTTATCTAAATGTTTTACTTTATTAATTTTACTCTGCAGCAGTTGTCAGTTTAGTTCTGATAGATTAAACTGCACAGATTTTATTCATTGTTTTTTCTTTCTTTCCCCAACAGTACCTCAGGCCACAAATGACATTTCCAAAAAGAGGAAACAGCCTATTTCATATGGATGGCATGTTGTAGAAGAAGACAGGGTGATCCTGAATTTGCTTATCAAATTCAGGATGGCTGGGAATGTTTTCTGTACTGGTGATACACACCTGTGTGGCCATCACTATGGTGATTTTTCAGCTGCAGTACTTTGCAATATTGACACCCCCATGATTTTTTTCATTATTTATCTCTCCACACTGCAATGGATCTTATTTGGATTTTAACTCATAGAACAACTCACTAGTGTGCATAATTCTGAGGTGGAAGGAAAAGGATACTGAATTCAGAAAAATGCGATTTTCAGCTTCCCTGACTCAGCATTTTGCAGGACCACCTTTGGCTGTAATTACAGCTGCTGTGTCTATATAAGCTTGACACATATATAGACAGGAATATTTACCCATTCCATTTTTAATTGGGTTAATCAAAATAAGTTTACTGGATGGAAGATCCATCCAGTAAACTGGTTTTTGATAAGATTTGGTCTATCATGTCATATAATATATTAATAGTCCTGTATCATGAAAATATGAACTTGTTTTTATGACATTGCATTACATAATAGCATTGCAGGATTTTCTATGTAGGCCAAAGAACTCAATTTTGGCCACATCTTTCTAGAGCAACTTCTTGTACAAAGTTGCTTTTCCTCTACATGCTTTGTGGTGTATTGCAAATTACATTCTTCTTACCATGCTTGTATAAATCCCAGATTTGGGGAGTGCAGAATTATTCTCTTGACAGATTATCTCACATGAGCTGTGGATCTCTGCAACTCCTTAGAGTTAGCATGGTTCTGTAAGCTGCTTCTCTTCTCACCAGCCTGTTAAGACTGCCCTGTTTTGGTTAGTTTTGCACTTGTCTGATATTATTTAAGATTTTCAGATGATGCTCTTTATTAATGTGCTTATGCAAAGTGCAGAGGCCTTTAAAGTATTCCTAATGAGACTGAGTGTTCAACTTCCCGAGACAAATGACTGGACTGGATTTTATTTTTGGGCTGTTAGATTTAAAGGAGGTTAAATTAATACACAAAATCCAAAGGAGGAAATGAAGCGCAACAAACCCAAAAGCAGAGCAGAAACTAAGAGCTACATAATAAACTAACAATAACTGAAGGAACCAAGGGGAAATATAATACAAATGTAGAGGAGGTAGGTGGACCTTTCCACAATTCCTGGGAAATATTTTAATTCTACTATCCATCAATGCCAGTCCAAATAAGGTTAAACATGAACAAGTAAGGTCAAATGGTCAAAGCTTGTGGGAGAGGCTCTTCTGTAAAATAAGATGCAAACATGGAGCTTCTTTCTTACGACTGCAAGAAAAGAGTCAGAACTTGGTGGATGGTTCCTGTCTGGCTTTGCTTCGCAAAGGAAGCAGGCAATCATCATGACAATTTTTTATTATTATTTTGAAACACAAAACTCTTAATTGTTTTCATTTACAAATTCAAACCAATGAGGCGTCAAACAGTCAGAACATAATGTTGTAAAAAAATCCATGATAGTGTTTTATTTCATATTCAACCCGTAAAGCGTATTTTTCTGTCGTTTCTCACATCTCAGAGGCTCCAAATCTCTCCTCCTATGCAAAAGCAGAAGATGAACTGTTCAAATACCTCTTTCAAAACTACCAGAAATGGGTTCGTCCAGTGGAGTACCTAAACCAGACCATCAGTGTGAAGTTTGGGTTGGCCATCTCCCAGCTGGTTGATGTGGTGAGCTTAAATTTTTTCTGATCCTTTGCAATGGTTCTGAAGGTTTGAGTTTTAGTAAGTAATGTTTTGATTTTCCCTTCCAGGATGAGAAAAACCAGTTAATGACAACTAATGTTTGGATGAAACAGGCAAGTAACCAAAATAACTGATTTTGGTTTTCATTTTCTGAAAAGCCCGGCCACCAGGCGCTCGCCATTGTGCCCCCCCTCCAGGCCGGGCTCCAGAATGGGGCCCCGGTGACCCGCGTCCGGGCAAGGGAACACGAGGTCCATAGGTTTCTGTCGTCATCGGGGTCTTTGGGCTGCACTTTGTCTGGTCCCTCACCTAGGACCTGTCTGCCTTGGGTCCTAGGTGAGGGACCTGTCTGCCTTGGGTGACCCTACCAGACAGCTATGCCCCAGACAGCTAGGAGCATAGCTGTCTGGGGCTTCATGCCCCAGACAGCATAGCTCCTAGGATCATTGGGGCACTCAAACCCCTCCACCACGATAAGGTGGCAGCCCGGGACTCCGGAAGCAGCTGACGGGTACCGGCAGACGAAGCGGCATGCGGCTCAGGTGGTTGCTGAAGCAAAAACTCGGATGTGGGAGGAGTTCGGAGAGGTCATGGCAAAAGACTTCCGCATGGCTTTGAGGCGATTCTGGTCCACCATCCGGCGTCTCAGGAGGGGGAAGCAGTGCAGCACCAACACTGTTTACAGTGGGGATGGTGTGCTGTTGACCTCGACTCGGGACGTTGTGGGCCAGTAGGCGGAATACTTCGAAGACCTACTCAATCCCACCGACATACCTTCCATTGAGGAAGCCAAACCTGGGGACTCTGAGTCGGGCCCTCCAATCTCTTGGGACGAGGTCGCCGAGGTGGTTAAAAAGCTCCTCGGTGGCAGGGCCCCGGGGGTGGATGAGATTCGCCCAGAGTTCCTTAAGGCTCTGGATGTTGTAGGGTTGTGTTGGCTGACGCGACTCCGCAATATCGCATGGACATCGGGGCAGTACCCCTGGATTGGCAGACTGGGGTGGTGGTCCCCCTGTTTAAAAAGGGGGACCGGAGGGTGTGCTCCAATTATAGAGGGATCACACTCTTAAGCTTCCCTGGCAAGGTCTATTTGGGGGCCCTGGAGAGGAGGTTCCGTCGGCTAGTCGAACCTCAGATTCAGGAAGAGCAGTGTGGTTTTGGTCCTGGTCGTGGAACACTGGACCAGCTCTACCCCCTCAGCAGGGTCCTGAAGGGTGCATGGGAGTTCACCCAACCAGTCCACATGTGTTTTGTGGACTTGCAGAAGGCGTTCGACCGTGTCCCTCGGGGATCTCTGTGGGGGGTTCTCCGGGAGTATGGGGTACCGGGGCCTTTGATACGGGCTGTCAGGTCCCTGTATGACCAGTGTCAGAGTCTGGTCCACATTGACGGCAATAAGTCGGGCTCGTTTCCGGTGAGGGTTGGACTCCGCTAGGGCTGCCCTTTGTCACAGATTCTGTTCATTACTTTTATGGACAGAATTTCTAGGCGCAGCCGAGGTGTTGAGGGGATCCGTTTTGGTGGCCTCAGGATCGCATCTCTGCTTTTTGCGGATGATGTGGTCCTGTTGGCTTCATCGGGACGTGATCTGCAGCTCTCGCAGGAGCAGTTCACAGCCGAGTGTGAAGCGGCCGGGATGAGGATCAGTGCCTCCAGATCCGAGGCCATGGTCTTCAGCCGGAAAAGGGAAGAGAGCCTTCTCCGGGTCGGGGAGGGAGTCCTGCCTCAAGTGGAGGAGTTCATGTATCTCGGGATCTTGTTCAGGAATGAGGGAAGAAGGGAGCGGGAGATTGACAGGAGGATTGGCGCAGCGCCTGCCGTGAAGCGGGCGCTGTACCGGTCCGTCGTGGTGAAGAGAGAGCTGAGCCAATCAGCGAAACTCTTGATTTACCACCTACCACCTATGGTCATGAGCTTAGGGTCATGACCGAAAGAACGAGATATCAGATACAAGCGGCCAAAATGGTTTTTTTCCGTGGGGTGGCTGGGCTCTCCCTTAGAGATAGGGTGAGAAGCTCAGTCATTTGGGAGGGACTCAGAGTCGAGAGGAGCCAGTTGAGGTAGCTCGGGCATCTGATCAGGATACCTCCTTGGTGAGGTGTTTCGGACATGTCCCACCGGGAGGAGGCCCCGGGGAAGACCCAGGACACGCTGGAGGGACTATGTCTCCCAGCTGGCCTGGGAACACCTTGGGATTCCCCCGGAGGAGCTGGAAGAAGTGGCTGGGGAGAGGGAGGTCTGGGCCTCCCTTCTTAGGCTGCTACCCCCGCGACCTGACCCCGGATAAGCAGAAGATGGATGGATGGATGGATGGATGGATGGATGGATGGATTGATGGATTGATTGATTGATTGATTGATTTTCTGTCCTGCTACACCTATTTGGGCTTATAGTCATTTTGTGTGTGAAAGTGCTTTCAGTCCTTGCAGGTAAGCAGAAGCAGTCTGTCCCTCTGTGGGGATTTTTTAATCAGGTCTGGTGGCATTTCACTGACAGTTCTCATCTATTTGATGTGCCCACACACCTGCTTCCCCATTCCCTCTCCACCCCCTCTCCTGCTCCTGTCAGCTGTATACATGGACCCTGTGGCGGGTCTTATAAATTATTAAACCCAACCCTTTGTTTCAGTTCGGATAAATTCTGCCACAGTGATACGTTACATCATGCCACATTGGGAAACTGAAGGGCAGGGGCAGAGGAGATGACCTATCATTCCAAAAATGGCAATGTGTTCAATTTAAAGCTGTATTTCGCCTGTTTACTTTAACTGTATGTGTCAGGTCAATACCGTGGGATTTTAAAACCAAAGCAAACAGTGTTGCCTCCCATTGTGAGTTGTTGCAAAGGAAATTGCACCTGTATTTTTTTCTGAAATTATTTATTCTTTATTGTATAGGAATGGGTTGATATGAAATTGCGATGGAGCCCTGAAGATTTTTTAGGCATCACAACCATTCGTGTTCCCTCAGACAGGATCTGGCTTCCTGATGTTGTACTTTATGACAAGTATGTGACACAGTGAGCTGGGCTGCTATATGATAATATTAGATTAGAAGTAATACTTTAAGGGATTTAGAAAACTGTAATCACACCGCACATAGCTAAATAGCCTCTGGTTATTTTGTCTCTACAGTTCAGATGGACGTTTTGAGGGAACTATCACTAAGGCTGTCGTCAAGTACGACGGAACCATTTCATGGAATCCACCAGCCAACTACAAGTCTGCCTGCACCATTGATGTCACCTTCTTCCCATTTGACCTCCAGAACTGTTCAATGAAATTTGGATCCTGGACCTATGACGGCTCACAAGTGAGTCTAAATTTCATTGAAAGTGCACAGTGCATTAGCAGTGGTAACCTGTTACTAATTTTATAATGTATTTTTATAGGTGGACGTCCTTCTGGAAGATTTTCATGTGGACAAGCAGGATTATTTTGACAATGGGGAATGGGAGATAGTGAAAGCAACAGGCAGGCGTGGTCTCAGAACTGATGGCAGCAGTTCCTATCCCACCATCACCTATTTCTTCATTATCCGCAGGCTGCCTCTTTTCTACACTCTCTTCCTCATCATCCCTTGCATTGGCCTGTCCTTTCTCACCATCCTTGTCTTCTATCTGCCCTCAAACGGTGGTGAAAAGATCTCTCTCTGCACCTCAGTGCTGGTGTCGCTCACAGTCTTCCTCTTGGTCATTGAAGAGATCATCCCTTCGTCTTCCAAGGCAATCCCTCTTATTGGGGAATACCTGGTCTTTACCATGATCTTTGTCACACTCTCAATCGTCATCACCGTCTTTGCCATCAACATCCACCATCGCTCCTCTTCGACACATAATGGCATGGCACCGTGGGTGAGAAGGATTTTCCTACATTGGCTACCTAAGCTGCTATGCATGCGCAGCCATGTGGACCGCTACGCTGCAGCCAGAGTGCCTGAATCAGAAAGAAATATTGGATTAGGAACGATGAAAAACCCAACCCCTGAGCTCACTCCACTTCTCTACACCCAGCACAATCTCAAAGCAGCTTTGGAATCTATTCGCTATATCACCATGCACGTGGTTAAAGAAAACCAGGTCAGAGAGGTGAGTTTGACCTTTTTCAGCATTTCTCATAAAATGCTGCAAAAGAATAACAATCATTAGTCACTTCCAAATTTCCTCGTCTCTAAGCTATTGGTAATATTCTTAGAGGTTGATTTGTGCTTCTTTTTTCCTACAGGTGGTGCGAGATTGGAAGTTTGCCGCTCAGGTCCTGGATCGAATGTTTCTGTGGGCCTTCCTTCTGGTGTCAGTTCTTGGATCTGCTCTCCTTTTCATCCCAGTCATTCACAAATGGGCCAGCATCATCGTCCCGACGCATCCCGGCAGTACTCTCTAGAAACGTCTTAAATCACAATGGGAAATGAAAGAAAAGCACATTAACTGCTCTTCAGACCATCTGACACATTTGAATGACAGTGCAGTCAAGTCACAACATTCCTTTGCATTCGATTTCTGAGATTCTATTGTGCCAGAAATAATGCTGCAACTCTGAACACAGTTATTGTTGACTGGACATGTGCATTTTCTAGTATTATTTATAGTATCATTCCAAGCTTGTTTCTAAAGAGAAGCTGGACAGGAAAAGCAACACAAGAAAATGTAGATACATATTCATGTAGTTTAAATCATGACAACTGCCATAGTAATGGACAGGACAACATAATCCAGGAACAACATGTCCTTTGAGTAAAAGCATGTCATTAATATGGTGTTCTTTTTGTTTCATTTTGTTCTATTTTCTTAATGCATAGATCTACAGAATATTTTGCATTAGGAAACTTGTAATTCTGGTGCATAATTTCAGCAGTAAAACGCTTTTTCTTTTTATCGTAAGCTTTCTAAAAAGAGGCATGCTGGAAAACATTTTCTGAGCTCAACATAAGAGCCTGTTTGCTGACTCCCTGCAGATTTTCTTGTCAAGACTTGAAGTTCCCCTGCAATCTGCTTCCTTCCAGAGCAAACATCTTGAATTCCTTCTAAGGGTGGGTCACATTTTGCAGTAACAACAAAGTTCAAGCATGGTCCAACCAAAGTCCTGGAGAGCTACTATCCTGTAACTCACATGTTTTAGACACATTTCTGGGTGACTTGAATGTTTTGCGAAAGACCTCTGCAGAGCTAAAGGACTTATGAGGGAATTCAGTCATTTGAGTTTTAGCTTAGCATATAGGACAAATGTTCTGTTAACTGGAATCTACTTATAGACTAACAATAGTCTTTCATTCACAGCTCTCCTTTCAGCCACACTCTGCATTCTTTGAACAGGCTGTAAAAGAGCCATGGTAACAGCATACCAATTGTATGTCAGGAAGACAGGAGAAGTGAAGACAAGAGTTAGCTCAGCTACTCTGTAGAGAACACTCATTTAAACTGCTTACATCCAGAATCCTGTTCTTCTGGTCATGATTTACTGTATGTCCCATGATTATAGATGAAGGTCAGAACACACGAGACTATACGGGTCACTGGAGCTGACTCTTAGTCTGGGCAGTTCCTACTCAACTGTGTACTCCATAACTGAAAATAATTATATATATATTTATATTTGCGTGTGTGTGTTTATGCTATACAGTGCTTGTCAGTAGTTTACATGAGGCAACATCAGTGTCTGTGTCTCACTACAGACATTTTTTGGGTTTTATCATTTGAATTGTTCTTTTTTTATGACAGGATGAATTTTCAAAACAAAGTAGTCAAAATTAAAGACAGACTCAAATATACACAAACCTGGCCTTTTATTTTAATAAATATTCTTTAGTCTTTGATCAGGATCATACAATGCCATTTAGGAATTCTGATGTATGATTGATCATTCAGAAACCAACTAAGAAAGTTTATATCAAAAAACATGCACATGATTTACTGCCTTTTACTCTTTTTCTAGCTGTTGTCACCTTGCAAACCATGCCAACCATGGTCTGCTAATATGCAAAAGATGACAATAATTGTAAAAGTAAAGAAAAGTTTAATCTAAAATGGACCTCAGATTGTAAGAACAACCTTCAATTCAAAGCAAGCTTGTTGCACAATGCAGAACAAAGAGACCACTTATTTTTGCTGAACAGCCTCCCTCACCAAAGTAAGCTAATCCATAATCGCTTTATACAAGTTTTTCTGGAATTTTCAATTGCATTACTTGCACAGAACATAAGATGTTTCATACAGAAAACTAAAAATTTTACTAGACCTACTTCATTCAAAGCAGGTATGTAATGGATTTTGTTTTCTATTTTCTATGTAAAACAACATGTCTTAGCTAGTTTGTGAAATTATATGTGAAATTATATATATATATATATTTTCTTTTAGGCTAAAGATGGAATCCAGGGGGAAAGCCACAGCATATCTTTTCCTAGTATTCGCTGTATTCCTTTCATGGAGAGTTGGTCACGGTGGCAGGATTTTGATCATTCCTTTGGAAGGCAGCCACTGGGTGAATATGGACATTATGATTCAAGCTCTCCACTCTCGTGGGCACTCTATTGATGTAATAAGGACCAATAAAAGCTGGTACATCAAAGATGACTCTCCATACTACAAAACCATCACAGTTCCTGTTGCCAGAGCTTTCAATCATGATTTCATCAACCCAATCCTTAGAAAAATTTTTGCATTAGAGAGAGGAGAGAGCTCTGTCATGAGCTTCATGAGTTTGCAGGTTGAAATGTTTAAAGCTATGTTCGACATGCACGGAATGATGTGCAAGATGGCTAGCACAATGTTGGAGGATAAAAGGTTTTTGAATGGTTTAAAGGCAAACAATTATAGCCTGCTAATGACTGATCCTGCATGGGGAGCTGGAATAATGTTAGCCCACGCTCTTAAACTCCCTCTAGTCTATAATGTGAGATGGGTTACCAGTGGGGAGGGCCACTTTGCCCTTGCACCTTCTCCTTTATCTTACATCCCAATGACGGGCTCAGGACTGACAGACAAAATGACCTTTTTACAGAGAGTCAAAAATCTCCTTTTCTACACCATCTGGGAAGTTCAGGACACCTTTCTGATCAATCCCCAGTATCAAGCCATCTGTAATAAATTATTTGGCTCAGATGTTAGATACAGTGACTTGTTGCGGGGAGCAGACCTGTGGCTCATGAGAGTGGACTTTGTTTTTGAGTTCCCCCGTCCTACCATGCCAAATGTCATCTACATCGGGGGTTTTCAGTGTGACCCAGCTGAACCTCTTCCTAAGAACCTGGAGGAGTTTGTTCAGAGCTCTGGACAGCATGGCGTCATCATCATGTCTCTTGGGACTTTTGTTAGTGAGCTCCCTTCAGATGTGACAAACAAAATTGCTGAAGCTTTTAGTCAGTTACCTCAGAAAATAATCTGGAGCTATAAAGGTAGCAAACCGGCCAATGTGGGAAAAAACACTTTACTGGTTAAATGGATGCCACAAAAAGATCTTTTAGGACACCCAAAGGTGAAACTATTTGTGGCTCACGGAGGAACAAATGGAGTCCAGGAGGCCATTTATCATGGAGTACCAGTAGTGGGTTTACCTGTGTTTTATGACCAATATGACAATCTTCTCCGACTGCAAGCCAGAGGAGCGGCTAAGATCATTACCTTAGCAACCGTAGACAAAGAGGACACATTTCTGAAAACTGTCAAAGAAGTACTGTCTGAACCATCCTACAGGATTAACATGCAGAGACTCTCCAGATTGCACAGGGATCAGCCAATGAAGCCAATCGATACCGCCCTCTTCTGGATAGAATTTGCAATAAGACACCAAGGTGCAGCTCATCTGAGAACCGAGTCCCACAGACTGCCTTGGTATTCTTATTACTCTGTAGATGTTTTCCTGTTCTTCCTGTTTGTTGTTGCAGTGATTACATTTTCAGTAGTCACGACTTTCAGATTGCTCTGTCTTGCAAAATGCTAGACAGGAAAAACTAATCAAACGAAGAAAAAATGACAAGGTTCTGTGTTTTTTTTATCATGATTTACTTTATTTCACTCTGGATCCAGGTTTTTTCTCCCTTCTTTATTTTCTTCATTTAAACTGACCACACGTTGACCGAATATTTTGTATAATATAAACTTCTTGTTTCACTTAAGTCTTAAAGGGAAGTAAGTACTTCCTGTAAGTCATTCTGCACTGTTACATATTAGGGGCAAGATTATTCATCTGTGGCTGTGATAAAACAAAATATGCAACAACCAGCAATAAATACCATTTGTCTTTAGAGGGAATTACATAAATGATATTTAATATAGCATTTCAGAATAAGTCATTTGAGAGTTCAGGTCAATAGCGACATCTACTGGTTAGTCTTAAAAAATGCAATTCCCCAGATTTTGTTTTCTTACTTTTAAACTTTTCACAGAGCTAATGTTTATTAATGTATTTATTTTCACACTGTTGGCTCCAAAATGCACTTTTTCAAAGAATTTAATAAACATTTTCTTATTCACTTCACAGAAATCAAGTGGACACAGTGAACATTGCAGCCATAAGCATATTAACCAAAACAGTATTGCCATCAACATTCAGTATTTACAGGGCAAAAGTGAAACGCATTGGTAAAATTAAATGTATTAAACACACAACTAGTTGAGCCCAGAATGCTTCATAAAGTATACATAAGTCCTCTCCAATAGACAAATCAAAAGAAGCAAAAACAACCCAAAATAGTAGAATTTGCAACGCAATTCAAAAATTTACATACGACTTGGAATTTTCACAATTTGTCATGATAAATCAACAGACTTCTATGTATTTCGCTGCAGAACATGCAGTGTATATTGATGAACAAAGAGACAAAAGACCATATGGTGTGTGTTTGTGTGTAGTCTCCTGTACTCTGTTACAGCTAAATAAAAACCAGTGCAACCAACTTGATCATGATGTTATGTAATGAGTAAGCACAGTCCACTGTGTGTAGTTTCACTTCAGTGTAAGCAAGAGAAGTTCACAGTGAATTTGACTTCCATAACAATACCCCAACTTCTTGGCTAAGTTTTACAGCCTCTAATAGATTTTAGTTACACCGTCCATCAGGATGACACAGTCAAAGTGCAGACCTAAGTCTAATTTTGAATCTATGGAACTGGCACAAAGTTAAGACTGGCAGAGACAAACCAATACAAATCCATGCAACACACAAAAAAATGTAATTTTAATTTTACTTTATGTTTTCGAAGTCATTTGAAATTATGTGATAAAATGTTAAAAGTTCAAGTTGTATGAACAATGCATTCTCCTTTTGGGTAAATCTATCAGGTCAACACTGCTGCATTGTCCTGGAATAGCACAAAAGTGAAATAAACAAAATACATGCATGTAATGGAGTTATGCATCACATTCAGGTGAAATCCTGTTCTGGTGACTTTCACAACGACTTTTATTGCTTAATGACAGAAGTGGTGTACAGCACGCGTGAAGTACTTGGTCCTGCGAATGAATCATCTGCGGTGAAAAAAACAGGAAACTGTCAAGATGTATCTGTGCTTCTTTGTTTAGCACTTTTATATCCGTGGTTATTTCTAAGATACGCTTAAAAGGCAATTTATGCATGTCTTTGAAATGTTTTGCACTGCACATATTGAACACAAGGACCACACATGTGATGTTCAAACCGTTATAATATACATGGAGTTTAAAATTTTTTTGCAATAATACAAGTAATAATTATTCAATATGTAATGAATATTTTTTAATCACAAGAAGGCAGTGATTAAAATCATGTTCTGATGTTTAACATGTCTAACTTATTATAATATTTTTACAGACTGAAAGTAAATGATCACATCTTACCCGGAATAACGCTGTAAATTCTCTCACTTGAGTAATAGATGACACCCCTTGTTGTCTCAAAATGCTGTTGATTTCTAATAAAAAATGTTGTCAGGTTAAATGCTAGACAACTTTTATTCCAGAAAAATAAATAAATAAATGCAGTATTTTGCTAAAAACATTCATTGTCCTTGAACATTTTCCCATCTCAGTCACATCACAAACCTTATTGAAGTTGTCATTGGCTCAGATGCAACAGCAAGTGGGCCTGCAAGTTGGTCCTCATTTGAAACCCACTCCTGTTGTATAAAACTTGTGCCAAGTCCATCTGTATGCTGTTGTGGACTGGCGGAGGCTGCTGTGCTGTGGCAACTGCTTGGAAGGAGAAGCAGAACGGAGAACAACAGCAACAAACAGAATAACTGTGAGGTGGAAGAAAAATTATCCATGATTTTTAGTTTTTGTTACAAGTAAACATCAGAAAATTACTGAATCGGTGCTTTTCAGAACCATATTCCACTGAAGTCACATGAAGTTTCGGGGGTATGCATTAATCAACTTTAAACTAATAGAAAATCACATTCTTGCCAGTTTGTCTTCATAAAATAACTCAATATCAGTCAGATTAGAATATATCAGAACATTATTTTTTAACCCACAAATTAACAATTGTGGGTTAATTTGACTGGACTTTGGTTCTAACAGGAATATTTGTATAACCTGATGGTTTTGGACAGGATTTTACGATAATCAAAGTGAAGACAACTGCATGTACCTGCATGTTACATATGTCGGATTTTTATTAATAAAACATATAAATATATAAACAAACATCTTTGAACAAACATCAAACAATCTTTATAAGATTACAGATCTTATAAAGATTGATTTGCAAACTTACTCTTCTTCGCTCTCCATGCTGAAAGAATTCTCTTCTTCTGATCCTTGAAAGAAGATGATTAAATAAAAAAAAAAAACTACAAACAGCCAACCATCAGTAATCTCAATGGGATTTTGTATTTGTGTTCCTTCGGATAAAAATTCTTAAAGCATAAGAAAATTATGAAAGTTTAGAAATATTTATAATTCAACAGACTTTGCCTTCATCATTATAAACTTTGAAAAAGACAAAATATATTCCCTCTGTTTATTAAATAAAAAGTATTTATATTGAAGCGGATGAGTGAGAATATTTTCCCTGTCAACCTCTAACCCTCTAAAAAAAAATAGATTTTCTAAAGAATCTCCTTTCGGTGATTCTAACCTAAACCTACCCTCTTGCGGTTCCACATCTTTCAGTGCCAACACATCTGTATTCAGTTGCTCACTATCAAAATGAGAAAACACACAATTCAAACAGAAAGCAAACCCTTCCTTATGTATTACATTTACATTGTATTCGATCATTGTCTGTTCATTTCTTCTGTCTGCCAACAGGAAGTGCAGCTAAACAAAGGCTCACCATGTCTTGTGCAAACGTTTGAAGCATTTTTTGTAAATGAACCATCCCAGACACTGACTGAAAAGCAACATAAGGACTGTAAAGCCATAATACAAAGCCGCCCATGGCATCAAATCGTCTGAAATACAAATTAAATTTAATGACATAAATTTTCAGAGATGTTTTAAGAGGAAAATTTTGGAAAGTAAAATACATTGTGGAAAAATTCCCACCTTTGACTTCCAGAATCACCGTATTTATTCCTTGCAGCTCATTCCATTGTTTCTGGAAGCACTTTGATGGCAGCAAAAGGCAACTATATGGACCCGAATCCCTTGAAACAGCACCTTCAATGCTGAAAGAGGCTTCCATCTGAGCAAGATCAAATACTTGTATTTGAAGGATGGTCTCATTCTTCTTCAGGCAACAGTAGATGAGTTGACAGTTATTGAGAGTGTGCAGGATTTCCGAAAAGGTGCATTTGAACTCAACTTGGCTTCCCTCGTGAACTGTGAAGGGTCCAGCCATGGAGAGCTCTGCTGGGATGAAATTGGCTGCATAGCAGTTGGAAAAAATAAGAAATAAAAACAGCTGCATGTGGGATTAAAAAGAATAAAAAGATACTCACCTATAACCAGAATCTCAACTTCCTTCTGTCCTTTATTTTCTACATCAGAAAGGCTGTAATTTTTAGTGGAATACACGCAACTATAATTTCCACTGTGATTAAGATGAATATTAGATATTGTGAAAAGAACATCATCCAAAGTTTGCGTCTGTTTTGATTTCTGAAATCCTTGTCCATCTTTCAGTAAATAAAAATAAAAAGAGGGATACTTCTTTTTCCCAAAAATGCTGCACTTTACATTAAGGTCACTGCCCTCGCTTACAGATCTCTGCCGGGCCAGAATATTTGCAGGATACATGTCTACACAAAAGACACACAGACAAATGTAGCAACATAACATCTTAAAATACACCTTGTTCTGTTAAATATTGTCATAGATTGCACTCACCTTCTGTCTGGCCAATGACCTGGTTTAGCAAAATGTCTTGAAGACAATAAGTGTAGAGTCACATCAATGTTCATTGTGCAAAAATAATTAAAATGTAGATTTGTTTCTATCTGCTGTCAGTCTACTTACAGAAAACAGCAAGTATTGTCTTCATCTTCAGCAGTACTCTGACTCGCTCACATAAACCTTTCTATTCAGACCTGATGACTTGTTCCTGCACCCACAAATAAAGCATGCAGGAACTATAACACACCACTTCCTTATTCTTATTTGCTGCCTTACTGCATTTCTGCTCATTCTTCTTGCTACATTTTTTATGCTCAGCAAGATTGGATTGAGAGCATGTCTGGAAATAAAATTTCAAGTCTAGCAATAGATTTTCTATTGGAGTTAGGTCAGTATATACTTAGAGCAGTGACAAGGAAGAAGATAGGTAGAGAAGATCGGGGGACATTTTGAGTTTCTTCATGGCGGATTTTATGAGATGACAGCTTCATTTCTGCCCTCTTTGACGAGCCACAAAAGAATGCATACTTTACTTTTTAAGTTCCTCTCAGCTCCCCAAGTCCCCTCATTTCACATAGACCTGAAACACACCTGTTCCTCTTTAGTCTGCATCAGAAGATTAAACTAAACAATACAGTCTACACTAAGAAATATTTAGAGGAATAAGATTTATCTAATTAAACTCATCTGCACAAGTAAATAACAGGCTAAAATACAACACTTTATACAACAAACTAAGAATTATATGTGAAGAAAAGTTACAACAGCAATGTTATTTTAGATAACTGTAAAATAAAATGAAATAATTGATGAATGTTTAAGGAACAAGTGGAGAATAAATAAAAGTTCAACCACTATACCACAGCCCCAGCTGTGTTCTTCAGCTGTGTTTTTTGTTTTTTGGGGGGGCAGATGTGCAGAGTTAACTTTCTGCCACAATAGCTTTTTGCATGTAGGTCAAAGTCTTTGCTCACCCTATGAGCAGAAAATCTCATGAGAATTGCATTAAGGAGTTTGCGGTTGTAATTTGACAGAATGGGTAAAAATGATAGGGGTATGAATGCTATTCAAGGCTCTATACTTCCTGAACATTTCTTGCAGCAGCCATTTAGGCTGTTATATATCAACATCCTGGAGCTTTAAAAGTAATTTTGTTTAGAAGGCAGAAGCCAGACAATGATCATGATACCCTCTGACACCCATTCACACAGTATCTGTGGAAGATCTTGTACAGAGCAGCCAAATGAGCTGCTCTGTACAAGAGCAGCTCATTTGCTAAAGGAGACTTTATCTGAAATGACTTTGAATCAAATTGCTATGGACTATTTAAATAGGCTATTTAAAGTTATTATAGACATCTTTATCACAGAGACAAATATAGCAATCATAAACCAAACCACACACATTTCTTGCCCTCTTTGCATACCTTTTATATTTTGAGCTTTAGTAGCAGCTCAAAATAAGACACAAAGTTTGTCATAATAATAATAAAAAAAACTATCTTACCTTTAGAGTCATTTTTTTTTTTTGTCAGGCATGCAATTTGAGAGGAATAAACAAATGCAAACCATAATCAAAAGTGCTTCTGGCTGACTTATTTTTCTTTCCTCTGAGGTCAAATACTACAAATATCATAAAGTCATTCATAAAGAAAAAAAGGTTCTCTCTTTATGCACCAAGCTTTATCATCTAACATTTTCAACATTATCAGCATTACCGGTGTGTGTTTACATGTGAGAAGATGGAACACCAAAATGTTGCTGTACAAGAATCAACCAATAGCATGGCAGTCGGGAGAACTGTAGTAACAACCCATGACCACATGGTGTCACCCTTTTGGAGCAGTTTGCATCATTGCCTGGGTTTTCATGAGCACGTTGTTATTGTTAGGATTGTTAGGATATTGCAGGTTCTCAGATGCATTGTCTCAACAAGGATTATATCCTTTAAATATAAAACCAAGTGTGTCTTTCACAGTATCGTTTTACTAGCTGTAAAAAAAAAAATGCAAGCTACAAAATACAAAATACAGCCTGAAATCAAAAGGAAATTTTTATGTCTTTTTACTATTTGTTAAAGAGCATACTTAATTAATAAATGAAACAATATATTGTATTTTTATTTTTATACATATATTTTGACTGAAATGTTTACTTGTGATTGAAATTGATACAAATTGTTTTGTTTGGTTTCAATTTTTTTTCTAAATGATGTATCCAGCCCTGCAGCAGACTGGCGACCTGTCCAGGGTGAACCCCATCTCTCGCTCGAAACGTTTGCTGGAGATAGGCACCAGAACCCTTCCTGACCCCGCTAGGGACAGGGGCATACAGAAAATGGATGGATGGATAGATGGATGACATATCCAAACCAAAACTTAGAACTTACTGTGTCACACCTTGTGAAAAAAATATTACTTCTTGCATCTCTAACATGAATCGGACTCTAACATTATAGTCATGAAAACACAAGAAAACACAAAAAAAATATTTATTTTTCAATAATTCATTCAAAGAACTGTCTGTATTTTTTAATAATCTTATTTTACAAATGCAGTTGTGAACCATTTTGGCTTTTAGTAAAAATTATATAACTCTTTGTACAGAGCTTCATTGCATCTGAGAGCAGCATCAACACTCTGATAAAATGTTATGTTTATTGGACCCCTACCACATTTTTTCTTGCTTATTAGCCTGTGCAACCATTAGGAGTGGGTGTTCCTCTTTGTTGTGCAGAACATAAGCAGTGAAAGAAAGCATGGCCAAACACCCGTGATGGCTAATTAGTATCAAGATGGTGTATAAATTAAGGTTCGAATAGAGCTTTTTATTTTTAAGGATTCTGACCTGAGTTTTAGTAGCTTATTTTCCTAATCCAGCATGATACAACGATTAATATTTCTTCACTCTGAGCGGGGACATTTTCACAAAAGCTGCCACATTTTGCTAATATTTAAATCAAATTAAACAATCAGAGTTAGTATTAGGGAGTAAACACATATTAATAAGTAATGTTAGCTACAGAAACCATCCAAATAAACTCATTTTAATATGAAAGGTTGCAAAATTCCAGAATCTGATTAATCTCACAACAGCACAAATAAACAAAAAATTATTTACTTCTAAATAAAATAAAAATAAATATCTTGAGAGGGAGGTGGAAGGTTTTAACTATATTTTCATCTGATCTTTTCTTCCTATTAGCTAAAAATCTCACTGCTTCAGTGAGTGCAGAAACATGTAAATAACTAAAAACTTACTTCCTAATGTATGGTCGTGTGCAAATATTTTCAAAATCAGCTCAACTTACCTGGACACAGAATTCTTCACCTAATGGAGTAGCACAGATCGGCTAAACAGCCGTCTCAAGTTTTAGATTCACCTTTCAGTGGTATTTACTTATATATGTGTGATTTTAACTAAATATCTGAGGTTGGACTTTCGGTTCAAGAACTCCAAACATTTGCTTTGTGCCACAAATTTATTTGCCACATATCCAAGATAAAGTTTCCAAACAAATAGCAAAACAGAAAAACACTGAATCCTGGCTTTTTTTCTCCTTGACCGTGTGTCCTATATTTTTCCTCTACTCAGACAGAGGCCATATTCTGTATATGAGAGCTGTGTGCAATTCTGCAGTGTGGAGTAATAGTTTTTTTTCTTTTAAAATTCAATCAAATATCCTCCCCAAGTAATAAAGGCTGGAGGAAGAGGCCAGCTGTCCCCAGGATGCAGACAAGCACAAAAACCCAAAGGAAGATCCTGTCAATAACCATGGCGACATACTTCCAGTCATCCTGAACCTGTGGGAAGATCACAATGAAAACATGATTACTATTTCAATTTTGAGAAAGATCTCCAGTAAATGCTTCTAAATAATTCTTTACCTCTTTAGCTTCGTTCTGAAGTCTCATGTTTTCTGCTATGTATTTAACACTTTCAATTGCCTCCCTGACCTCAGGAGACAGAGGCAATAGGGACATAACTCCCCCATCTAGAGACTCAGAACTGGAGCAATGACTGTCCTGTCTGACCCCAACACCAGTGCCTCCAGTCAGGACCCCCAGGCTGCCCAGTCCACCACTTCCACCACCAGAGTCTGAAGGCAGTTTGCCCGATCTCTTCTGCCAGCAGCAGTTACATCGGCCCTCACAGCACAGGACGCCAGAGCTGACACATTTACCAGAGTCTTCGCTCAGGTTATTCAGGTTGCAGAGATCTGTGTTGTTGAAAAGTCTCTGGCGATTAGTAAGGCTCGACACAACGCTGGATGCCAAAGCTTGGGGCTTGTGTTGCTTTTGCAGAGTGCCTGAAGAGTGGACAGCGCAGGTTCTCAGATGCATTGTCTCAACACTTCCAGCCACCGTCACCTTCTCCGGGTCCCTCTCTGGCCTGGTCATGAACATCACTCTGGGTAGCAGTCCGAGAAACACATGCCGCACCCAGCAGGGCATGGTGTGTGTCTTTGGTGTGCGGTAGTGCACATTCAAGACAAAAACGGTAATGACAATGGAGAGGGTGACGAAAATCATGGTGAACAGGAGGTACTCGCCGATCAAAGGTATGACAAGGGAGGTAGAGGGAATGGTCTCTGTTATGACGAGAAGAAAGACGGTCAACGACAGCAAGACGGAGATGCACAGAGTGACTTTCTCACCACAGTCAGAGGGCAGATAGAAGACGAGCACTGTCAGGAAGGAGATTAAGAGGCAGGGGATGATCATGTTGATTGTGTAGAAAAGAGGCAAGCGACGGATGTACAAGGAGTAAGTGATATCAGTGTAGATCTCCTCGCAGCAGTTGTACTTGATATCATGCTTGTAGCCAGGGGCGTCAATGATTATCCACTCGCCAGTCTCCCAGAAGTCCTTGAGGTTGATAGTTGAACCAATCAGCACAAGGTCAATCTTGGCCTTGTCATAAGTCCAGGAACCAAACTTCATGGTGCAGTTTTGGTAGTCGAAGGGGAAGTATGTGACATCAATCTTGCAGGAGCTTTTAAATATAGCTGGTGGGATCCAAGTAACGTCACCGTTGTAGCGAAGGAGAGCCTTTGTTTTGTCGTCAACCTGAAAATCTCCAACTGCACTGTTAACAAAATAAGAATAAAGACATGAATAAAAATAGAATAGAATGTAAGTCTCATTAAAAACTTTCAAACAAAAAGCCCAAGTGTTGAACTTGTAAAATAATTGATCTTGTTATAAACTTTACACCAGATGTCTGCAACAACACAAGTAATGCACACATGCAAAATATATCAAAATCAGTCTCTGCAATAAATGGACTGACAGAAGGAATGAACACATAGCATTTATTTGGATGTATTTGGATTTATTTGTACGCGTGGATCAATTGGATGTTTTCTAACCTCTGGTGTAAAGTTTATTCCAGTGAACTCTCAGGAAATATAATTCCTGAGATAATGTTGACATGTCTGATGATAATTTCCCTCACTCTAGTTTCAGTGAGCATCAAGATACACCCAAATAAATATCCATAATGATAACTCCCTCCTCAGATTTCCACTTACTTATTATAAAGAACAATGTCTGGCTTCCAAATCCTGTTCGATGGTACTCGGATGAACTCCACGCCGCCAAAATCTTTAGGATCCCATTTGAGTTTATAGTCATTCCAAATCTGGCAAAGAATACAATTTTTCATTTACTTAAAAAAAAATCAACATCAAAGCTTATTTAAATGAGCATCATTCACTTTAGCAGCGAAACAGAAATATATGAGGCCATCACCTTTGTTTAAGACTAATATTTTTGTTTACATCTGGTCACTTGACTTGCTAATCCAATTAAACTCGATACAATATCTAACCACCTCAAGGTGATGGCTTTGTGCAAAAACCCTTCATCTTCCTGCAGATGGTCCTTCACAGAAATTGGCAGCAGGGGAAATCAGAGTCAGACTTTGCTTTACTGGACAAGTAGGTTAACACACAGTAATATAAGCTGTCTGAATACAACAGGGAATCACTTGGATACATCCTGTGGGAGACCATATGCAGCCTGTTCTGCTGCACAATGCTAGGCTTCACACAGTTTTAAACAACTGTCTCTCACTAATGCTGGCGAATACATCAAGCTTGTTCATTTAGGAATATATAATGTTTTTTTTTAAATACATTACACATTAGTAAAACTAATTTGGTTTAGAAGGCAGAACATCATTTTAAGAAGTTAGCAGTTGTTTTCCCCTGGTGATTATCATTTGAAATTGATTTCATAAGGATTCTCTTCAGCTAAAACCTGTGCTGTATGAACAGAGAAAAAGTGTATTTATTGTGTGTTTTACAGACTTTTGTGCTATAGTGTCTCAGACCCTGTTGCTCAGTTAATCCACTGAGATTCATGAAGCCACAGCCACAATAATTTTGTTGTAATTCTTTCAATTACAACAGTGCCTTGTAAAAATGAGATGGGCAACAGGGGAAATTTGTCTCATTGCTGAAATTTGTGTTTTCTTTGTAGTCACTGTGAAATATGTAGATTATACTGAGGGAAGTGAATGGAATAGCAGAACCTTATTTGTAGAGTGCTTTCAAAACGTGACCTGGAGACCTGCATAGCTATTTCACTTAGTTCAGTGCAGTTTGCATCATGACAGCAGAAGTATAATCTGGAGGGACAGGCAGGTGGTTATGCAAGCGGTCTTGACACAATATTTAATTTTGTCACAGCCTTGCTTTATGTAATGTTGTAATTTATTTTGTTAAGGTTTTAATATTTATATTTAATGTGATGCAGAAGCTTGAAGTTTGTGGTCACAAAAACTAGATTTAAAATCGTCACTGCCTAGAATTACAAGCTGGTCAAATTATTTTGCTAACATTATAAACTTAGCCAGATCTAAGCTGATATGATTAGTTTTTTTTCTATTTAAATCAAGATCAAATTGATCAATGTGCTTTAAAAGCTTTCTCCCATAAATAATTCATTGTTTCTTTCTGGGCAACACATAGCAAGGCAAGATTTGTAAACCGTCATTCATAGACGGAATATTTTAGAGTCATTTGACAGAAAACTAAGGAACAAAGATACAGAAAATTAGAATATTTTCAGTTCTGGTTTAAAAGAGACTCTTAATTTTTGGGACCAAAAACATGGCCTTTATGTTTTCTACATTAAGTTGGAGGACAATTTGACCCCATTGGACCCCCATCATAGCACTAGACAATATCATTCCTTTTCATGTCTATCAATTATTCTCAAAGAATTATGTAAAACAACAGACTGGACCCAGATTTGATGTCTTTGCTTAGGGTTTGCTTTCACACTGATAGAGCATAAACTTACATGTCTCAGCCACAGATTGGTTTCCATGATCTGATTGACTTCATCCTGAGAATAGGATAGAATGATTTATTAAAACATCAATGCAAAAAATTGTTAAAAAAAAAAAAACAACACAATATTTTTGTGACAATACCATCATATGGGATCATGAAGCTCATCTGTGAGGAGTGGTTTGTGTGTTTCTGCAATCTCAGGCTATTGTAAATCCCCAAAAATGATGATTTAGAGAGATGCCCCTGAGTCCTATGAGCCTGGTGCATAACTTACACGACAGCTGGAATTGCGAAGCCAGAACACAGGTTTAACTTTTACTCTAAGCTGCAGCAGGGTGACCAAGGACGGGGGAGAGAAAAGTTGCATGAGATGGATTTATATGTGACTTAGACCATGAATGAACCAATTTCCTAAGCCAGTGCATAACATTAACCATTCATGTGACCATGTAGTATCCAGAAGAGTCCGAAGTTGAGTGATGAGCACAAGCGTCTGTGATCATGCTTCCATCATATTTTTTACATAATTAGGGCAATAAACTGTTTTCTCTCCTGGAAAAGCATTTGCTAAGAAGGCAAGCTCAGTCCCATGGGTGAGCCTGCTCCCTAATGATAGCATGATGACTCAAGCACCCCTGATGATGAGCTATTGATGGCCTGAATGAACTTATACAGGCGTGTGGTAATTGGTGTGGACAAACCAATACCAATTGTGGCTGGCTTAGGAGCAGCAGCAGGTGTTGCTGAGTGAAAACAGTCATCCATCAGCAGCTGGATCTCAGCGGCTTTCTCCACTAAATGTGTTTTTTTCTCTGGACACATCATCAGGGATGCGGCCAGAATAAGGATGAATGCCTTTAACCCGAAAGGTTCTTCATATGTATTTAGCAAAAGTATTTTGGGAAAGGAAAACAGATTGAGATTAATTCCATTATATCATATTGTACATCTTCTATGTATAGTTTACCAAGCAAAAAAAATAAATAAATAAATAAAAAAATAAAACCTCTCTCTTGTTACCTTGCAATGAGCAGTGAACGTACATTATCAGAATTTTATTTGGCAACCAGCACAAACTAGTGTGCTTGTGAAGCTAAATAATAAAAAAATCTGAAAACTAAGATTTAAATGAGCATTTAGATTTCTTTATACTAATAACCTTAAAGATTTAGTAAGTAATTAGCACATATTGATAACATGTTTATTTTAATATCATTAAAAATACAGCTGCTCTTTGAAAAACAAGGAGAGAAGTGCAGACAACAAAACCATTTGTCAAACTTTCCACATCTTTTTGAGGATTGTTTACCATCTGAAAGTGAGCAGAGCATTGAACAACCACACATATACATTAACTAGTCAGAGAACCAGCTTTGATTACTATAGAGGAGCTGCAGAGATGCTCATCACTGCTGGGATAATCTGTTGACAAGACAACTATCAGTCCTACACTCCACAAACATGGTTTGAATAGAACTGTGACAGGACAAAAATCTGTTGTTGAAAGAAATCCAAGACAAGTCTTGTTTTCAATTTTCCGCAAGTCATTCAGGGGACAGAGCAAACACATGGCAGAAAAGTCTTTGGTATGACGAGACAAAAACATGTACCTTTAGGCCAAAAGGCAAAGGTGTGTATGTGGAAGAAAACTAACAAAGCTTCATTCTTATCACACGATTCCCACAGTGAAACATGCAACATCATGCTGTGGGAATGTTCTGAACTGTAAACATTCAGCCAAAGCTACAACTGAATGATTTTAATCATTGCTTTCTCATTTGCTAGAATGGACCAAGCAAAGTCAAAATTTAAATACATATAAAGGATCTGTGGGACTATTAACCAACTGTTGATGGACTGTGCTTAAACTGCTTTGCTTTTTTTTTTACATTTCATATTTATGCATAACATGATGTTGATGTATCAAATGAAATATAAAAATGGTTAAAGGAATATGACATCTATAGCAAGAAACTGGAAAAAGATGGACATGCAATTTTAATTTCACAGCATAAAACAACAATGTTGTCAAGTATTTCTAATATCAACCTGACAAAAAGTGGAATAAGACAATGGATGCCAGAAGCATTGCATTTGAATGAATCCTCATCCACTTTACCCTCCTTAACTCACTTTTTTCTGATGTTTTATTAATATATAAACAGATTAACAGTAAAAGATAATTTGCTGCTTCGCTTTTGGTTATTAGGAAATTAGGACATGTGCAAGTGAACATCAGATTATTGAAATAAACTGTTCTCTGATTTTCTTATCAAAAGACTTGCAGCAGCATCAGTGGCCTTAGAATTCCCGTCCTACTTGGACAAGCGTCTGAATTCAATAAACTGGAGGAAAATCCAACATTAAAACAAGAAATGCTCATCAGACAAGGCAGTGACAGAGTGAAGGACTGCTTAAGCTGAGAGCTACTTAGACACCTGACATTCCCCATCTTGTCTCAGCCAGACAGCCAGCCAGCCTGACCCTGTCTTTGCATGTCTCTTTCCTCAGGTGGATAAGCTGAAGGCTGCTGTGATTTGGCAGGGAGTGTTGCAGGTGTCTCAGGCTGCATCCCAGTTGTGTCTGATTAACAAAAGCCCACCAACTGACACATGGTGACTGTGATCAGACAAAATAATCCTTAAATAACTTTTTCTTTTTGTTAATCTGGTTGTGTCTATTGAGAATAGTGATTTATATATATATTCTTCTTTTTTCAGTGCAAAAAAAAAGAAGAAAAACCTTTTCGGCTACTTACCACTTTGACCAGCTGTGACATGGACACCTCAAACTGCACAATGACTGGGTCAGACACATTTTCCACAGGCCGTATGTACTGGTTGTAGTTGGAGAATATCACTGAGAAGAGCTTGTGTTCTGCTTCTGAACATGTGCCTCCTGCATCGGAGCAAATTGTCAGACATGGATCAGCGACTGCAGGATTTTCCAAAATGGAGAAATGCCTCTCATACATTTGCAGACAATTTTGCTATTTTACCTGCATGCAATTTGGTCTTAGTGCACTGAATACAATATTAACACTATTACAAAACACTCAATGACAAGCAACTACATTAAATAATTGTTCCGATTAAAAAATAAAGTTTTAAAATTTGTGCATGTTCAGCTGATATGAGAAATTAAAAGTTGGTGTTTTTATAAAGACATGCTAAAGAAACATTTAAGCAACATGTAGAACTATGAACAGAAATCAAGAAAATGCAACAAGTAAGGAAGATGTTGTAAATAAAAGAAAACTTACCTGACAATAGATACAAAAAGAACAAGCAACTAGGAAATATGAAGTCAAATCTGTTATCCATCCTGTGGTAACTGATAGAGGGCAAATAAATCTGGGGTCAACGGCAGCAGAGCTCCGCGATGCACACGGAGGGAGAACGAGTGAAAGCAAGTGTGCAGCTGCAGACACAACCGGAGAACAGGGGGAGGGAGGCAGTGGCACAGTGAAACACACAGCCAGTCACCGAGAGGAATCACGCAGCACACAGATGTGCAGGCTATGGTCACCGACTCAAATCAGACAACAGGAGGTGTGAAATTTAAGAAGGATTTTTGTTTTGTGAAAAATAAGTAAATAATAATAAAAAAAGATAATTCCTTTAAGTCAATATGCTAATTGTCAAGCAGCCACTGGGTTCAGCAAATCAAATGCTTTATGCTATCAGCAGACCAGGTGGTATTCACTTGGGTTTCCCTCTCACACGCATTCATCATAAATTAAATATTAAATCACAGGCCTCTGAGCCACGGTGCTTTGGACAGCCTTCAGCATAACATATTCATCAGTCATTTATTCATTTATGTTTTGAAAAAACATATTTTAATTAAAAATAATTGTGAAGCTGCATTTTAATGCAGAACTAAAGTCGGATGTTTTAATTTTTGAATGAATTAACTGACTTTTTTTCAAACAGCTTTGTGGGCATCCTCTATGAGGGGGAAGAAAGGGAAGGTCCAAGTTCTCTTCAGCTGACATCAAACACACTCTGAGGTCCTTAGAAAAGAAATTCTAAATTTCCAGGTAGTTGCTTTAGCTCTCTTAAGTGGATATAGAAAAGAAAAAGTAACTTCAAGGTGTGGAGTAATAATCTCCTGCACAGTGAAAAAAAGAAAAAGAAACAACAGCAACAGAAAAATAATAATTACTGGCTCGGTTAGCAAAACAAAACAAGACAATAAGGTGTCAACATCTTCAAATATTATCCAGTAGTTAAAGTTAAAAAGAATAAAAACCTCACAAGATTACATGATGTTTAAACTCTAGTCCTTGTTGGACATGTTGACTATAGACTAAGAAATTAGAATCCATTAAAAAAGCTTTATAATATGGCAAAATACTGTAACTGACTTAGTTTTGTAGATGACTTAAGTATTTCAGTTCTGGTGGAGTTTGTCACGTGAAACTTCACTCTAATTTAGATTCTAAAGGACAACACCCTGAACTGACCATAATCACTAAACATGGAGGTAGCAGCATAATACTGTGGTGTAGCTTTTCTTCAGCAGGGACAGTAAAGCCAATCAAACTTGATATGAAGATGAATGTGAAGAAAAATGAGTAGAAACTTTATATTTGAAATGTACAAAACTGGCAGAGAAATCTAAAAATAATAATAAAATAATGCAAAAGGTATCAATTAAGAAGCAGCACATATTTCTGATAAAAAAAATAGAAATCCACAAAACGACATTTAAATTTTTTTTTTCCGTTATTAATGATTATTACAATAATCTTTATTGTCATGTCAGCAAACTGATGCTTGTTATAATTCCTGAGCAGCCTTTGGGATGTTTTAACTTATATTTTAATTATATATCTTTATATAAGGCGTCCTGTAGGCCTCCTGTCCATCAAAATAATCTGTAGCTGTCTCAATAGATATTTTAGATTCAAGCCAGGACTGACAACATTTGGCTGAAGTTTAAGGCAGCTTTCCAAAACGTGAGACAAGCTTGAATCCCTCAGAGGTGTTAAAAACATGGATAATAGAAAGTTAAGTTAGAGAATAAGGAAGGAGATATGGAATGTGTATGAGATAAATATTGAGAAGCTTTTAAACAAAGTTGTGATCTTTTTCCATAAATGTTATTATTTCACAATTTCAACTAAATCCTGTCTGTCAGGAGTACGAACAAACTAGGACTTAACTTTATGCATGCCATGCTTTTCACTTTTGTTTTTGTAAAAGAATGTCAAACTACTTCACAACTACTAATTAAATACTATGTGTAGATGATCAAAGTGGTGAAAATATTCAAAAGACACTTCACAAGAAGATTTAAAACTGCAATTTCACAACAAAAACAGTTCACTGCTACTTTTTTACAATCTGCACAGATTGTAAAAATCTGAAAAGATCGACCAAAAGTTTGAAGTGAAGCATGAAATAAGAATCTAGGTTGACTGATGTGGTTAAAATGTTTGTCCAGTTTGAATGCAAGACTTTATTGTTGATTTTTAAGGGTACTTTGCTAATAACTGTAAACTAAAAGAATAAGATATATAAACAAAGGACTTTGAAGCCTATAAACTTGACAGCCAGTACAGCAGTTCTGTCCATTAACATGAGCTCTGATTGATTAAAAGGAGGATCTCCTTAAGAGTCTGCAGAATCTCTAACGAGCCCACTCAGCACTGTTTATCGAGCAGTAAACCTGGAGTCTGCCGGTGTATGTGTTTCAGTGCTTTGGCTCCGTTTGTCTATATGCCTGCACTTTCTAATCTGCAAATAGGACAATTATCAAAGATCAGCTCAAGTGTAAAGACACAAATGAGAAACCACAACTGTTCTCCTTCTTTATAGATTAAAACATGTTTATTTACACAACTCCACTATATTCAAACAACCTAAAGCTAAGGCCTTACGGCATAACACTGGAGAGAAAACTAGACTTGCTTTCTCTCTTGTAGTTCTGTTGTGACATTGTACATGTTAAATATGTTTTTACACATTTTCATATTTAAAATATCTAATAAAATGTTCAGACCTGGAACGTCTTCTTCAGTCACTTGGCTCACAGAATGAATACCATCTCCTAAAGAACAGACAAAACACTTTGGCAAGACCTGGACAATCTGAAGACCTTTGTGGACATTCTTAGACATTTAATCAGACTAAAAGGGGAAATAGACTTGTCTTTATTATTTATTTGATGACATGGTAACACAAATTAGGAATTAGGAAACATCTAACAAAATTACATATCTGTGTAATTTTAAGATTTGTTTCATCAACAGTTCGGTGTAATTCAATGCAGTAAAAGGACACGTAGTCATACCTTTGCTCTTTGTAGATATCAATTCCAAATAAGTACGACTTGTGCACTGCTCTGATTCTTCATTCTGTCATTTGCTGTTCTTTAACACATTTTCTTTTTTAAATTAGGTCTCATTGTTTCATTATAAACAGAAAGATCCAACATCCAATCTGTGCACTGCATTATTTGTTACAGATCAGAACTGAACCCCCTTCAAATGTGATATTGGCAAGATTCAAATTAGAGGTCAAGAGGTCAGTACTTTCTGGTCTCTCTGCAGTAAACATTGGATATTTGACATCACTGTTTCCTGTCACAACTACTGTGACAAAGCGCTTTAAAAAAAAGGTCCATGTGTCGCACCTCGCCCCACGAAGTTCATCGTATTCGAGGTGTTTCTGAAATTGGCTGCTGGTCGGGAACAATCGGACTCTGAAAAAGAGGCTGGAGAAACAAGCCCAGGGTGCCCACCACGCATACTATGACAAAGATCCACAGGAACATACGATCCACCACCATGGCCACATACTTCCAGTCTTCTATTACCTGCAAAAGGAAAGAACTTTTCAGAGTTGTTTGTATTTGTCAATTAGTCTGTTTACAATGTGCCACTCATAAAAAAGTAATAATCAAATAGAAAAAAAAACTTTAATACAAATTGTAATGTGATTATATTAAAGTAGTTTTAGGTCACAGCAAGAGAAAGTAATCAAACATATGAAACATTACATCAGAGGCTGAGATGTTGTATTTTGACCTTAAATGGACTTGTCTTGCTTTAAAATCTACAAAGAATCTACCATATCTACAATATGTGTTTAGACTTATAAACAGAGACATTGAAAAGTCATTAATTATTGTGTTTATTGAAATCCACCATAGAAAATTCCTGGAGGTTACCATACCACTGCCTTGTTTTATCTTTTGAAAGAGATAAAAAGCAAGTGTCAGAGATGGTTTTCCATACATTGGCCACTCTCTAGTTTTGTGATTGCTTGTTTTCAACAGAAAATCCCAATCAAAACAAATTCAAAACAGATTGAGCAGTACAAACCTATTGTTTATTTTAGGAAATTAAATTGTGACACAATTTATTAACCCAGTTTACACAGGACTAAATGATGTTTAGTATTAATGTGGATACGTACACTTTGATCATCATCGTCACTCATCATGTGTTCAGCCACAAAGCGCACCCCATTCATTGCCTCTTGAACATCAGTAGCCCAGTCAGGATTGGTTCTTTGCTGGAGATCCTGAGTGGAATTGAAACCACTGATAAGGTAATCACCAGACCGTATGGGCTCCATCCTGTTGGTGTAGCTGTGTCCCATCGGAGAAGCGACATTTTTGTGTCCTGGGGTAGAGAAGGCAGAGTCAGAGGACAGCAAGGCAGATGTAGACAAGGTGAAACCTGTATTGGGGGCAATTGGGTAACCCAGACCCAAAATAGCTCTCCTGGCCCTTAGGCAGCGCTGCTGACGCAGTCTCTGACGGGCAGAGTAGTTCTGAGGTCGTTTCATGAAGAGTAAAGCGGGTAGTTTCACGAGGAATATCAGCTTGACCCAGGCAGGCATTGTATGGGTGCTTGGAGAGCGGTGGTGCACATTGAGCACACAAACACTGGTTATAATGGAGAAAGTCACAAGTACCATGGTGAACATCAGGTACTTGCCAATTAGGGGTACATCCAGTGATGTTGGAGGAACAATCTTTGAGATTAAAAGAAGGAACACAGTGAGAGCCAAGAGGACAGAAATACAAAGTGTCATCTTCTCTCCACAGTCAGAAGGCAAGTAGAAGACCAGAATGGCCAATGAAGTGATCAGAACGCATGGGATGATGAGGTTTATGGTGTAGAACAGAGGCTTCCTCTTGATGATAAAGTCATACGTGAGATCCACATAAGTAGGATCCAGAGGGTTGACAGTCCGTCTGCCCGGTAATGCCAAGATGTCCCATTCTCCACTGGGTGTAAAGTCGTCCATACTGGCAACATCAGACTTCAAGATCAGGTCAATTTCTGTGTGGTCATAGGTCCAGGAGCGAAACTTGAGGGTGCAGTTCTGCTGGTCAAAGGGGAAATGCTTGACTTCAATCTTACAGGCGCTTTTATAGATGGCTGGAGGAAGCCAGTTGATGCTGCCGTTGAAAAGAACAATGGCGTTGGTGAAGACAGTCACCTCGTAGGTTCCGTCAGCACTGTGGTGTTGAAAAACAGAGATGACAAAAAACAGTTAACACATCTTGGAAATTGGCAGTCAACACACTGTACCCAACATGAAAGCCACCCAAACTGCAGGGTTCAGATAGTTATTTCATCAAAATTCCAAGAAATGGAAATGTTGCTCTTTCTTTAGCTACAGAGGTTTTAATTAGGCAGCCAAATGGAGTGGAAAAATGGCTTCAGTATGAGGATGAAAAATGTGTTTATGTAGGACTTTTTAAATGTTCTAGATTAGCCTGGAGGTCTTGCAATGATCCAGTCCAGAAATCAAGAAATTAGATTACACACATTTTGACCTTTTTTTTAACCAAGAATGGTAACACAAGCTTGAAAACAATAACACAACAAAGCTTACTTGTTGTACAGGACGATATCAGGGAGCCAGATGTGTCTGGAGGGAATACGAAGCTTGTCAATACCTTCATACTTTGAAGGGTCCCATGACAACCTGTAATCAACCCAGTGCTGGAGAGACAGACGGATCTGGTCGGCTCACAATGCACTTCCATAATATCAAAATCATTTGTAATTACATGCCTCATTATTACTGAAATATTGTTTGAAGCTATTTTACAGAAGCAATTTGTTCCACATTGAGGGAGAAATAATGGCCATGGTTCAAGTTTAAAGGGAAGGGCATTTGCTAGAGTAGAATGTTACATATAAGCAACATGATGCAATTCTCCACAAACATACCTGAGTGAGCCAAACATTTGTGGTCATGATCTGTTCTCTTTCATTCTGAAAGGTAAAATAAGGCAGCAATTATATTTCTTGCAGGTTGAAGGGACAAGCACAATAACTGATCTAAGAAGAAAATCAAATACTTCCTCCGACCTATAGTGTGAACCCGAGGATTATCCTGATAAGCTTAACCAGCATTTTGCAAAATTTTCATAATGTTTAAATGGATCTTCCTTGAAGTAGAAAGTATTTTGCATTCTCTATAGCTTAAGTCAGTACAAAAATGTACACATATGATAAAGATTTTGAGAATAGGGAGCCAAGAAATAAAATGAAAAATTGAAACATATAGATCATTTCCCTACCCATCATGCCACTAAAACATGGACTATGAATTAAGGGGTCCACATAGCAATCATCCAAAGGAGTGAAATGGAAGCTCATAAAGAGAGGCTGTGAATGAGCTTCCTCTCTTGATCTGCAGCTGAGATCAGTCCCTATTGTAAATCAGAAAGGAGCCTTGGCCGCTGTGGCTAAAACAAGTTTATTGTCCCCTTTAATCCAGTGTGCTGAAGTTTCAATCTAGACATGACATGGCCAGAGATTACAGCTTACTAGATCTATTTTCTACTTCCTCCATTTGTTTAAAGCTGTATCCTTGAGGCTGCCATGTAATTAACTACTATTGGAAAGGATCTCGTCGGCTCACAGTTCCTCAGTAGTCTAGATCACCTCTTTCTTCCATCCTGAAGTTTGTGTCATATCTACCTATTTGTATCTGCAGCACAGTAACTTCTTTACATTCATATACATAAGAAAAGCACACAAATAAACAAATGCAAATCTGTGTTTTCTATGTGTTTGCTGCCTTACCACGCTGATAAGCTGTGCAAGGGACACTTGCAGCTTTACTGTGACTCTCTCTGTCCTGTTGATGGCTGGTCGAATGAGTGGATTGTAGCGATCCTTTCCTAGCAGCCAGTTCATCAAACGTTCCTCTGAGTCAGCACTTCTGCTACCTGGTAACACAACAGTGTTTGTCAAAAGTCTTTATGGGACAGTTGGGGTTGCGCATGCAAAAACTGAGCTTCAGTAAAAATTTCTACTGTTAATATTCTTATCAACTCTAATCTGGACGTCAATGAATTATAACATTATTTATATATTTAAAAAGTAATACTCACATGTTTCATTATTTTTTTAACATGTTTATTTCTGTTCATTTGTCACTAATAAATTTTTTCCAATTTCAAAGAAAATGTAAATATTATTTAAGACCTGTGAGAAAAAGACCTTGAATACAGTTTGGTATCCTCCTATTACAGCAAGTTATTATCAATAAGTTATCATTTCAAGCTTTGACAGTGAGACAAGTCCAAGTCCTTTTTGATTTTTGAAATTTCACAGTGTCTGCTGGGTTTCCTTGCTTTCAGAACCATGGAGGAAACTGCTGACTTGATGGCTTAACATCAGACTTTCACTGACAACTTATTCAAGGTAAATCAGGAGCTTGAAGACATTGCTGCAGTAGATTAACAAAGTGCTATTACCTGCATACTAATAGAAAGATTAGTAGGGAATAAATGCCATTGTAAGAGACGCCCAGCCACCATAAGGGGTGGCTGAGCACCTCTTAAGGCATAAAGAGTGAATCAGAGACACCAGGACTAACCTCATCTACAACTTGTTTACAGACATTGCTACTTTCTTCAAGCAGGTATGATTTTAGTAAAAGTATTCATGGTTCTTGAAATTCTAATTTTTGTGTCATGAAAACCACAAACGTTGGCATTTATAGAAGTCCGATAAGAAGTCAAAGTCCTACCCCATTTAATTTTTCAGCAGAACAAAAAATAAAAGATATTCTATTCTATTATCAAAAGTTAGATACTTATAAGAAACATGTGATGCCCAATAAAGGAGACAAATGTAAAGTTATCTTTAGGAATCTTCATTTCACGCTGTAAAACTGTGTTTTTATTAGAACCTCCTTGTGGAAAGACTCAAACTGTCATTATCACTCCTTGGACTCCTGTTGCTTCATAGGGTGTGGTGCAGCGACGCCCAGCTCTCCCACAGGTCCGTGGATGCTGACAGGATTGTGCTATTGTCAGTCACTTGACACAGAGGTTCCACCCAACGGGCCTTCCAAACAGATGGTGTGTTGTCAAAGCTCCTGGAAAACTGAATCAAACAAGCTGTTCCTTCCCCAGAGGTGAAAGCCGTTTGCCAAACAACCAGGCTGCCGCTGATCGGCTGCTGCAAACAGATCCAGAGACGTGCCTGTGTGTGTAAAAGCTGAACATGGCAACTCGAACAAGCCGCTCGTGACTACTGCACTGACATTACACTGATTGAGAGGGAGATCAGTCATGCTAATACAGTGCCAGGGTAAGCCATTTTGGAACTGAGAAGGTCATTCTAAACAACTTTCTGGAAACCCATCATTTTCTGAAATGTTACACACTTAGAGAAGTGAGGTAAAAAATGATGTGTGAAAATGATGGAAAAAAAGACTAAACATTATTTTTATCCTTATTAGACTCTCCTATAATCTAGTCATAATATTAGATTAAATGATTAGTTAATTTGTCTTCCCTACCATATTTTTTCTCCCTTAACTTTATTCCTTAGGAGAGTATATATTTATTTCCATGACACATAGTAGGACTCCTGCAGAAAAATTATATTTAAAGTGTTTTTAAATATAGGACACTTCTACTATCTGGTTTTATTCTATGCATTGAAGCTTTTTTAGTTTAAATATGTCAAATTCTAAAGAATAGAAAAACAAACATCTAGTGCAGGATATTTTGACAACTTCCAGGTTACCTTTGAACTATTTGCTTTGTTCAGCCCAATGTTTGCATATGAAGTGGATAATAAGTTTTGTTACCAGTGTTCCATTTACAGTTTGCTGTTTTCCCTCCTTTTTCATAATCAAAGTACAAATCAAATATTGAATCATTTTTAAATATCACCAACATTTATCATTTTACTTCGAAACTCAGCCATCCAGTCGTTGTACAGGCAACTTTTGATGCTATCTTGCAGGAAAACTCCTACTGTAAAATAAAGCTTAGGAACAAAATTCTCATAATTTCAGACAAAATGAAAGACATGCTTACAGTGAATCAAAGTCAAAACGAAGTAAGCGAGGATGAAGAGCGTCCGAGTCATGTTGACGGCACCATCTGGTCCCAGGGAGGTTGTCGGTGATGAAGCCCCACAGCTGCGCTTCTTAGCGCTCCTGTCCTCAGACATACCGGACTGTGCGCGCTTTACGGGTCGGTAACTTCACTCCTTCTGCGCCGATACTCGTACGTGTCTTCATGGCCTTCTGCTTACACATCCTCCCACTGTGTGAAATTCACCGAGCTTCCGCTAACCTGTCGGGACTTTTCAGCTCCGCTCCCGTGCAGCAACACCTTGTCCCGGCGTTCTGCTGACTCTGTTCCCTGCAGGTCCTGTGCAAGTTTACACCAGCGCAGCAGCTATGGTGAATGGCCAGTATTGGTTATGTACAGTTAAAGCATCTGTTTACCTCATTAAAAAAAAGGCATGGGTTATTTTTTAAAGTCTATTATAAATCCTTACATAAATATATTTGTTAGACTTGCCGGTGCATCTAAAATTTAAATATCATCAAAAAAATTATATATTTCAGTACTTTAACTCGACTTAAAAAAAAAAAAAATGTTGTATGGAGATAAAATCAATAGTGATATTCCAAGCGTTTTTTTTAGATGATTGTCACTTACCGCTATAATTTAAAGTAAAAATAAATAAAGAGCCACAGAGGTTAGAACATTACGCCAATTTAAAAAAATATATCCGCTTTGTATACATAAATGGCTAACATAGTCATAGTGAAGACAGCAGAAAGTGATTGACACCTTCCACAAAGAGGGTAAGCCACAAAAAGTCATCACTGACAAGAGCTGGACATTTACATCTTCTAAAATATCAATGGTACCTGAAGCGGAAGGAAACAGGAAACCCACAGCACTGAGAGGTTTGTTGAAGCACAGGCTATTGAAAATATGGGGGGGAAAGTCTCACAAAGCATGGACCGCAGCCAGATCTGGTGCCTAAAGGATCTTCAGCCCAGAGCATTGGCTAAAACTGCTGGATTCTTTGCATTGAGCCACTACCAATCTTTCCAGAACTCAGAAGAGAAAAATTACTGGGCTGTAGATAATGAGTCCAAGTTTCTTTTTTCACTTTTAATTTGGAAATCTTGGTCCTAAAGAAAGGATAGCCCAAAAGCAAAGTTCATTAAGAAAAACTTGAAATGTCTTAACTTGTGCATGAAGATGCATGAGTTTCACTTTTTCAGATTACTTAAATAATTGTCCTTATATGCACTAATGTACTGTCCACACAACCTGAATGTATAAAAGGGAAACTCAAAACAAACTCTCCAATTTAACCAACAAAATTACTAACAGTTTGCTTACATTTGTTATGATCCACGAATAAAAATAAAAAGCACTCACAAAAACTGACGTAGTAAAAACCTTAAAGACAATGATAAATACTAATTTCTTTGAAGGATGTATAAGTGGTTTCACAAACTTTTTAAAAATAAAAACCTGAGATGTGTGGTGTGCCTTCACACCTTTCTTCCACACGTTTTTTAAGTATGGAACAAGTTTCCTTCCTGGATTGCCATTTCCACGTAGATCTCTGTGAAGATTGTGTGTTCAGGGTGGAGTGATGAGTTAAGATTTGAGAAATAATGGATTAAAGGGTTGTAAGTACTTTTGGAAGCCACCTTAGATCCATAATTCTGTTTAGAATCAGCCACCATGATCAATTCTTTCCTGTCCAGCCATCATTTACTCACCAGGATTATTCCACTCATTGTCAGTTACTCATTCTGTCATGTCCTTTGTAATGTATGGATCTAAATGCATGAGGGACCCAGAATAATGTGCAGAAGTGCCACGTAATGAAATAAAAGACAGTAAGGTAACCATATCCAACATACAGTTGGTTATGCAGGAGTCCTTACAGTGGAGAAAGCAGCATGTTAACAGGAATACCACAGAGGACTCAACAACAACCGTCTTTATAGATTTATTAGGATTGCCTGGATGTATACATGCCACAATTGAACTCAGTTTTTCTCCAACTAGCCAGCACAAGTTCCTGGCTAGTTGGAACTTATTTTGGTGACTTCAGATCATTTGCAGACCCCAGACTGCATCAAGGAGCGCGATAAATATTTCTCTGCTCCTGCAATGTGAGATTTAGAGAAGTGAGGTCCAGTTAGACAGGCAGCAGTGCAATCTTAGCATAGCAGATTTACAGTCACCAGCCTGCTCAAAGCGTCATTATCCAGACCAGTAAAGGACCCGTATCAGGCATGAAGAGTAGGCACAGGGAGTCTCCTTTGGTTATAAATTTGAACACCAATGACCTCTGCTCTGGATCGTTGCAAGCAGATCAATAGAGACTGATTTTGTATGGACTCTGTTATTCTCATCAGGCAGAAGTAAACAAGGCCAAAGAATACGCTGCTTTATTCATTACATTGAATGTGCAGAAAATTGCAATGATAACAAGACTCCTCAATGAGCCAAACGACTATTCATTTCGTAAATGGCTGCCTTCTTCATTAGATTAGTGGTGACAATTTACAGAGTCACATGATCACAGACTGTGAACTTGTCATCATATTCGACAGAGTAAGTGAATGGATTACATCTGCACATTTCTAAAAGCCAAAAATGAGGACAAAGCCACTGAAAGTAAAAAGTTGAATTCAAGGATTAAAGTGCTGGGTAAACAGCAACCTAAAGAAATTATCTGAATAAATCTGTAAAATAACATTTCAGCTGTCTGTTTACAAGTCAGATATTAGTGGTTAACGTAAACAAATCAGAAGTGCATGGTTGGCAATAAAAATAATCACTGAAGCACAATTTTGTGCCCCTTGTCCTGATGATAATGATCTTATCCCTTCCTCCAGAGTTACAAACAGTTATGAGTACTGTGACCATCTGCAGGACCCAAATAATAGAAAACAGGGTGGACATGGTGGCATGCAGACAGACAGATGGTTACAGTGTCTGTGTGTGCAACAATTTGCTGTATGCCTGGAAAGCGTGAAGGAAGAGACACGGCTAATCAAAGAAGTGCTGCTGTTGCAGTACCATGTTGCACCACTGCAATACCGCCCTGTAAGGGATATATATCAAGCAGGCAGTTCATTACCTGAAGTGCTTGGCTCCTGCCCCGCAGTCTCAGGCTCATGTGAAGATATTGATCTCTTACCATCCCATCACCTGCATGAAGATCAGCTCATCTCTGTGGTTCATGGAGAATATTGGAAAGACGTTTTTGACTTTTTGTTTTTTTCTGTTTGTGTGTTCTTTTGGAAAGACTAAGAAGAAGTGGAAAATTTTACAATCTTTTTAAATCAAAACTGAACATAAAAGACCTTCAGAAATGTACTGTGTTGGGATTCACAGTACATTTTTAGATTTACATACAAGTTATACAACCAGAAAATTCAATACCTTTTATTTAGATTTAATTCCTTCTCCCAGGATTGCTTCATCATAGTGGATAATAGAAATGGATAATAGAAAGCTTACAGTCCTCAATTTTTATTGAATGAATTTGACCTGGCCTCCTGACATGTCACCATAAGTCACTAGTAACATGAACAGTTTATTGCTCTATCAATGGCTAAAATCTACACTGGTTTTGACACAGCAAAAAAGAAACTCACTACCACAATGTTTGACAGATGAGAGATGGTAGGTTTTCTGTTTTTTAAGCAAGAGGTTTCTAATAGCGTCATAACATTTTATTTTACTCTAATGTCTTTTGACAGACAATACAGCAGACTCCCGAAAAAATGGCAATTTCTCTTTTTAGGAAGCAGTGTCTTTTCTGTAAGACCAGAAAATTTGACAAAAACTATCATATTAATGTCAAAAGTTAATCATTCCAAAATCAAAATAAATGTAAAAACAGACAATAAGCAAAGTCCTTGAAGTAAGAGAGATTATCCACAAAATGCTGAATGGTTGTGAAACGTACCAGGAGTGTCTGGCTCACCAAAACTTCTCCAAGAATCTATGAACAATTCATCCAAAGAAGTGGCATAATCATCATGCAACTTAACATCAGAGATGAATAATATAGTCCAGGCTCGAAGTGTCTAAGTATGTTAGACTTACATTAAAGATGCTTAAGGTAGGCAAATTAGCCATTTCCCAAATCAGAAGCTGCAATTGGAAGCCAACTTCAGACAGTCAGTTATGAACGCTGCCACAACTTGAGGATTAGACTGACGTTTCCTTCAGTGACTCCCATTCCGTTTAGGATGCTTCATACTACTAATGATTTCAACCACAATGCAAAGCAGCATCAGTATCTCTCCATATTTTAGACCAAACATGAAGGAAATCTTGAAGAAAAACTTGACCAACTCCTGTTAGCCACTGTACTATCTACTACTGGTGCATTTCATTTCACAGCAATGCTGTGATCTGGGATTTATTGCAAAGGCAAGTCTGTCTGAAACTAATTATGTGTTTTGAAATCATTTCCAACAAATAAGCATAAAAAGGAAAACGGATGACTTATACAAACACTTGACTTCAATTGAATTGCAATAAGTGGAACAAGTTGTTTTGTTTTAACAATCAACTTACCTACTGAGAGTTATACTTTTTCAGTTTTGGGGGGGGATGGGTTGACTATGCACATCAACCCTCATAAACTGTATGCAACTGCTCTGAACCCATCTAAGGTTTTTGGAAAGTTCACACTATTTTTTTGAGCACATTTATGCTCAAAATTAAACCACAAACTTGAATGCCACTGGATATTTTTACTGTGAAGTATTGCCCCTCAGTAAGTCATAAATAAAAGGCAATTCCACCAAGAGCTAAGTCACAATTTGGACTGAGGCCTCATGCTGCTGATGCATAACTTGCCTTTAAAGTTTACTAATATTTCTGCAGAGGAAGCTCTTTGATGGTTGTGGGTGTGCCAGTCACTGCACTTGCTGACTTGCTGGATTTCCCTGTTCTGCATTTCTATTCTACATCAACCTCTTCCTCACAAAGCCTATATGACAGCTGAAACACATTATCATTCACTGCTTTAATGTTGTGCACCTGGAGATGAAATTTAGTGCACAGTGGATCCATTTACTAATTTGACTTTAATCAAGGGAAGTTAACTTATGACATTGTTGATAAAAACTCATTTTAAAACTGTGTCTTTATGACACTGCTGTTGTAAAAGACTGCTGTGTCTTGCCAGGTGTTTATACCTTTTAAATTGGTTCAGATAAAATTTTGCGATTTTACTACAAACTATAGTATTTGGATTTTATGAGATGGACCACCACAATGTGGATCATAATTTTGAAGTGAAAAATAAATTATATATATATATATAT
>CAEGAD010025621.1:0-20312 GCA_903067055.1 Poeciliopsis paucimaculata
AGAGATTCCTTTGAGAAGGAGTTTGACGGAAGGATTCGAGAAGAGGCTAGCCGATGTGCTTGATTGTTGAAGCTTTGCGTGCAAGTTTAACCCAGCGAGCAAGTTGCGGATGTATGACAGTTTATATCTACGATGATCGAAACAGTGAGTGATGAAGGCGAGAACAGTGGGTATGGAGACCGGAAAAGGAGAAGAATTAATCCCTGAGCAAAACTTAGTGAAAGTTTGCCAAGCGAAGGAATATGAAGAAAGGGTAGAAGGGGCGAGGCCGGACTTGATGTAATATTGAGCCGAACGTAAGAGAGAGCGAATGGAGCCATCTAATTAAGCATCAGGTCGTCGAAAGCTGGAACGGGTTCGGGGAGAGCGTCGGCCGTGGGACACAGATGACGAAAGACCTGAAATTTAGGACGAGACAGGCATCGGCAATAGCATTATAATGACCGGGGACGTGTTGAGCAGTGATGATGAAATTGTTATTGACGGCCTGCCATGTAATACGGCGAATGAAAGGCATGATGGAACTGGAAGAGGAACAGCCTTTATTAATAGCTTGGACCATGGCTGCGTTGTCCATGGTCCAAGCCATGGACAACGCATGATGACCCCATAGGCAACATGCTACGGCTATAGGGACGATTTCGTAAAAGGCAGAGGATTCAGACTGGGGAAAGGCAGAGGATTCAGACTGGGGAAAGGAAGGGAGACACTCCCCTGCGAACCATTTTCCTTTAAAAAAAAAACCCCAAAACCAGAGGACGGGGCAGCGTCGGTAAAGAATTGGAGCGAGACGGCCGAGAGACTGGTATCGTGATAAAAGAAAGAGATGCCGTTCCAATGGGAGAGCAGCTTCGACCAGAATGCAAGGTCGGAACGGCAGCTGTCATCCAGGCTGACGCGGTCGAGAAGCGAGGGGACCAAGTTGGCCAGATCGAGCAGGCGGGATATGAAAGACCGACCCTGGGGAATGATCCGCATGGCGAAGTTAAGATGGCCCAGGAGCGAGAGGAGTTGACGTTTGGAGACGGTAGATACTGGTGCGAAAGAGCGAGAAATTTCCCGAATGCGGGATAATTTATCTGCCGGCAGCGAGGCGACCATGGAGACCGAATCGAGTTTGATTCCCAGAAATTCGAGAGCTGTCGCAGGACCGAGGGTTTCTTCCTCTGAGAGGGGCACGCCCACGCGGAGAAAAAGCTGACGGAGTTTCGAAAAGGAAGGACTAGCAGAGGGAGAGGGGGGGTCGACGAGGAGAAAATCGTTGAGCAGATGGAGAACCGCCGGGAGCCTGTCTACATTGAGGAGAATCCAGCAAAGCGCCTCGGATAGATTATCAAACAGGCTGGGACTACTCCTGCACCCGAAGGTTAGTCTGATGGCGAAGTAAAGGGAACCGCCCCACTTAGCCCCCAGGAGGTGCCAGTCGGAGGGATGGATCGGGATTATTTTAAAAGCATCGGCGATGTCGGCCTTGGCAAGCCAAGCACCGCGCCCCGCCGTTTTAATGAGGGCTATTGCGTGGTCGACTGAAGCGTAGCAGAGAGAGAAGGGGTCCTTCGGGATTAGACTGTTAATGCTGGGAGTCAAGCTGCCGTGGGGAGCAGAAAGATCGAGAATGAGACGTTTTTTGCCCAAGTACTTGGGGGTAGCTACGCCGAGGGAGCTAACACGAAATGGGGAGAACGGGGAGGAACGAAAAGGGCCGATCATGAACCCTTTGACAATTCACGGGAAAGGAGGCGAGCCACGGTATCCGGATCTGCGAGGGCGGACCTGAGGTTCGGACAAACGAAAGAAAAAAGGGGATAGGACTGGATGCCTATGCGGAAGCCCTGTGAAAGGCCGCAGAGGAGGAAGTTGACAAAGGTGGGATCAGGGTGGGACCGGAGGAGGACAGCCAGTTTGTGAGTGATGACCGGGGTAGAAAATGCATTGGAAATCAAGGCTTGGACGGCCGGGGCAGACGAACGGGAGGCAGGCGGCGAGGACAGGTAAATTTGGGATGGGCATCCTTGCAATAACTGCACACATGGAGGAAACGACAATCAGAAGAAGCACAGACACCTTCGTTGAAATTATTACAGAGAGGCTGGTTGTTAAATACCTCAATCTTCCGGCCCTTGCGATCGGTTAATGGGCCGGCTGGGCGGAACAGGGCCGGCAGACGAGGGGGGGCCGAGGGGGGAGGAGGAGCGAACGGTAGCATGGGGCAGAGGGCGCTGTGGTGGCCAGCCACGGAGCAGGTGAGACAGGAAGAGGCTTGGGTTATCATGATGAGGAGTTCGGTATCTAGAACTGACCAATCAAGACAGACGCCGGACTGAGCAAGAACAGTGGCAGCTTTGGCAGCGAATGCTTTATGGTATTGATAAAACAGAGATCTGCCGTACTTGAGATTGAGATCTGCGATAAGGGAGAGATAAGAGTCGAGTTCGACTCTGCGGTCCGGATAGACAGCGCATAAGATATCGCGATAAATGCTAAAGGCCGCCAGAAATTCTCCGATGGAGAGAGTCTTCGAGAGCCGTGGGTCACTAGATTTGAGGACCGCTGTGAGTCCGGAAGTCGAGGCGACACGTTGGTCCACTTCCGGGGAGGGAAGGATCAGGGAGACGAGATTGACGTAATCGCCCCGGATAATCTTAGCCCGAAGTTTCGGGGAGACGAGGGCGTAAGAGGGAACATAGGGCCCGCCTGAACAGGGAATGGAAACGCAGCGGTAAACGCAGCTGGAGAGGACCGAGAATGAGGAATGGAATGAGACTTACCTGACGCCTGTCCTGGACGGGCATTAGCGAGTGTGAATGGGGCCGAAGCGAGCTGAGTGTCTGGAAGAGCGCCAGCCGGAGCCGCCGCTAGGGCCGGCGAGATGAACGACCGATCCTGGAGCTGGGCCGAGAGCAAAGACACCGTCTGCTGGAGGAGGTTCACGGATGACAAGAGAGATGAGGTAAGACGCTGCATGTCCTTAGAGGGTCGATCCGGATCCGTGGGAGGAAGCGAGGGGGCGGTTGATGTGGAGGGACCCTGGGGCTGGAGCTGAAGTCGGTGGCGCAGAGGAGGTAAAACCGGCGGGAGATTCAGGAGGACCCAGGGAGGCCGGCTCAAGAGCACGTGCAGAAGGCGGCCGGCCCCGGTGACGCTTAGCCAGGGGGGGGAGGATTTCCGAGACCTCTTACGAGGGAGGGAAGGTGGGGGAGATTGCAACGGTGGAGAGGGAGAGGAATCGCTATGAGGGAGGAGGGCGGCCAGCGATGCCAGTTGGGGAGAGTCCAAACCCGGGCCGCGGGAAGCCAGAGCTATGGAGGGTGGAGGAGGAGGACGGGCAGACAGCCGGGCACTCCTGCGCGAGGGGCCTGGAGGGGAGCGGACTGGGTTGGCAGGAGTGAGGTTGAAGGCAAGGGGAAAAGAAGGATCGTCGGAGTCGAAATCTGACATGACGAGAGCGAATCAGCTGACTGTCGAAGCACGGCTGACGAGCAGGAAGACCAAAGACCGCACGTCCTTTTGGAGGAATCCATGCGCGGTGATTGGATGGAGCGGAGCGCGCGCCGGACCTGATTGGCGGCGGCGAGGGCGTGGAGTATGATGATGTGGATCAGCTGTGCTCCGTCTCCCAGTTGAATTTTCGCCTAGGCTCCATTAGAAAAGTTACATAATGTTTGCTTATGTAAAGCTTACACCTAAACCGAAAATATACAAATATATTTATTATATTAAAGTAAAAGCTTATTTACTCTGCCCCACAACAACAGCAGAGTTTCCAACAACTCTGCTGTTGTTGGAAACTCAGCAACAGCAGACTAAAGAGGAGGAGATGAAATTTGATAAGTTTGTGGCTGAGAAAGAAGTGAAGCGACGAAGAGCGCTGAAACAGTGTGAAGCCACTTTGGAGCAAAACATCCTGAAACAGAGACGGATTGAGGATTTAACGGAACAACTACACTAAAAAAAATTTCTAAATTGTTAGTACTTTCAATATTAAAGTATTTTTTAAGGAATATATTATTACTTACTTTGACTTAAGTAATAATTTGACAAAGCTACTTTTACTGGAGTATTATTTGACTGGTATCAGTACTTTTACTGAAGTTAAATGTTTATGAGTTGGGAGGTGATAGAGTGATGGATACTAGCAAGTCCATCTCGTGATGGCTGAAAGACAACAAAAACAAAAATGAAGGTTTTAAACTGGTGAGGAAAGGCAACACTTTTATGCACAATTTGAAGTATCACATTAGAAAAAGTTGATAGAAATGGCAAAATATGAATAACATATTTTTTGCTAAAAAAGGTTTTACATTGCATAAGGTGGCTTTTGGCTTTTTCCAAAAAAAAAAAAAGAGCTAATGCGCTAAAATGGAGATAGAAACACATTTGCAGAATAAGTTTGTATTTAAAGAACTTTCCCATCTTCTGGTTGGCCTGACGATAGGCACAAAGCTCTGAAAACTTTCTTAATCCAAACCCCCAGTTGAGAGGGGACGACTCGCTCCATTTTTCTGAGATGTGTGGTCCAGGCTTGTTCGAAAACTTACATCTGGTTTACTACGGCCATATGTAGCATCAACATCTGATGAAATGACAGTTTGTGTAGCCTGGTTCACTTCAAACCAGTGCTAACACATAAAAGGGTAATCAATACAGCATAATGAAGTGAAACAGCATGACCACAATAACAAGAAGAAAATGTCAGTAAACATCAAAATACAAACATTATTGGCAACCCAAAAACAGAGTATGATGCAGCATGGCTGAAATAAATCTGAGTCTAAGCAGGAGGGAGTCAGTGATCCGCCTCATCGATGTAAAACACTTGTTACATGTAGAGCCATGTCAGCTCGGATAGCTTGTTAGAAAACGTTTGGATTTTCATGGATTTTCTCAGGTTATGAAAACTTGATTGATGATCCAAAACATTTATGTGACACGAAATGCGAAAACAGAAGAAATCTGTAAGAATTCAAATTTATTTTTTTTTCACAGCTCTGCTGTTTTACTTTTTAATTATGAAATGCAAGCATATAATAAAATGTCATCATCAGATTAAATGGTCAGGTTAAAGCACAAGGGCCAGTCCAAGCAAACACACTGGCATTTCTTTTTTTTCCTAGGTAGCACAGAGAAGGAAGACAAAGGTGATTGTCGTCTTCCTCTTTAGGGCTGACTCGTCTCAATTTTCCCTGATAGAGCCACGTTCAAAACCACCAGTCTATTTATTTCAGTCCCAAACTCCACATTCTGTCGAGAATTTGGATCACAACTATTCTCCCTTCATTTCCCGCAGACAGTCCTTCCCTAAATTAGTCAAGAGTGAGCATCAGCCGAAGGCCCTCGCTTATTTCTTTTTGATTGGAAGCCAGCTCCGCAAAAAATTTTGGCAGCTGCCTCACTTCGTAAACTGAGGCGCAAACCCAATTTGGCAGCTGAGAATGTGAGAGTCTCAGAGCGAAAGCGTTAGGTCTCGTTGTGAGCGGTATCTGAATGACAAGCGAAGGGAGGGTGGATGTCTGCTGATAGTGTGCTATTATATCTCCTCCATTCCCCCTCTCAACCCCCAGCCTTACCTCGCTTCTCACATCTTAAGCCTCAGTGTGTGGCTGCCGCACAACCTAAGGATAGCACCGCGCTCAGCAGGCATCTGAGGGTGGGTGCGTAGGTGAGGCTGATGCGAGGATGTTTGTGTGCTTTTCTGTATGTTATTGGTGTTGGCTGCAAAGAGAGAGACACTGGGAGGCGTGGGGAAATGTACGTGTCGGGTGGGAGGGATTGAGTGTGTGTGTATTTGTGTATCATGGATTTGATGCATTGTGAGGATCATTTTCATAACATATATTGCATTGTGGGGACCTAAGCCTGGTTCCCACGCAGCTAAATGACGTTTTTGGCTTTCAAGTTTGGTTTAGGACAAAGGTGTGAATTGAGTTTTGGTTAGATTTAGGGTTAGGCATGTACTAGTAGTAGTTAGATTTAGGGTAAAAGTCGGGGTTAGGCTGTAGAAATGAATGGAAAGCCCCTGCAAAGACAGAGAAACAAATGTGCGTGTGTTTGTGAGTGTGTGTGGGGGGTTATCTAGTTGCCTCAGCAGCCTCTCACTGTGCATCTTAGCTTCATAAACAAAGAGATTGGAAGAAGGTAGCAAATGCCTGCAGGAGAGAAATACAGTGAAATCAAAGCTCTTTTTCGCCGGGATTTCTCTTTCTCTATATCTAACACACACACACACACCCCCGCACGCACGCACACACACACACTCTCTTTCTCACACAAAACGCAGACGTAAAACGGAATGAAAAGTGCACAAAGAAAGAGACACACAGTCACAATAGAGTACGCCGAGAAGCACAAAGAAAGTCAAGTTCACCCACACACTCCCATGAGGTCTTTTTCCATGAAACTCACCTGGCTGGCAGGAGTTTAGTACAACTTGGCACATTGATCTTCAGGGCAGGAAGAATCATAGACAGAAAGAAAAGGGAAGCGAGACAGAGGCGAGGAAGCAACAGAAAGAGACGCTTGACAGACTTGGGCGAGCCCTAGGCTCAGGGACAAAACAGATATGAAAGGTTAAGCACGGGGAAGAACGAAAGAGGAGTGCAACAAAAGAGCTGAATGGCGAGCGAGGTGAGAGGCTTAAAGATCAATGACCCAATGAAGAGAACGGGTCAGAGATGGAGGATGCAATATAAAAGAAGAGATACAAAGAGGGAGCAAAGTAAGTGTGGCAAAGATGAGAGCAGAAATGATGAAAAGGCGAGCTGCGGGAAGGAAGTGACAGAGCAATATTCTCTGGACATGAAGAGACTACAAAGTCTGAGTTAAAGTGCGGGGAGAGATGCTTTTCCAGGCAATAAAGCCAGGCCTGGAAATGCAGCTGGAGAGACATTTTTGTTCTTCTGTGTTGTTAGCAAAATTGAGGAATTTTTTTTCTTTGAGTAATGAAACCTAAAAAAAAAAGAAAAGAAAAGAAAAACAGTGATGCACATCATAACTATAGGCTGTAACTAATAATATTGTGGTCCAAACAAGACTTGAAAGAAAACCTACAGCTGTGCATCACAACTTTCTATCCCTTTATTTTTTGTTTAGTTTTTTTTAACAAAATTAAATTGAACTTAAACAAAAACAATTAATTAATGTAATTAATCGAAACATGGCTCAATTAACTGAATTGAGTCATATTTTAATTGAACTAATTGAAACATGACTCAATTAATTAAAGTCAAGCTGGACACGGTTATAATACAGAGCAAATGCTAAACAAAGTTTTCCAATAAAAATTTGTAAAAACGCAATTCTAACAGCAAAGAATAAACTAAACATAGAGATGATCCACAAGAGTAAAACAGAAAACGATAAACAGCAAAGAAAAGGCTGATCTAAAGAAAAAAACAAAGATGAGGGAAAAAGAATAAACTTATATACATAGGAAACTCATCTTGTTCAAAAACATTGGAAATCTGAATAGGCAGATAAAGGTTTTTAAACATTGGTGTGAGAATTACAATAGGTGTACCAAGTTGCCTTCCATGAAATCACTGCAATGAAAAGAAAATTAATTTTCCTGTTGGCTTCATCTTTTTTATTGAAACACTTTGTCACCAAAATAAGCTGTGGATTCTTTTGGAGCTGGGTCTGGATCTCTCCAGGTCTCCAACACTTTCCTCTGTTTTCCTACTCCAGATCTCTTTTTCTGTGCCTTCTCAAAAAACTTGCAAAGTTTTTAGTGATTTTTTTTTTTTTTACTTAAGAAACTTTATTAATTGTAGTTTACATATGTAGCCCAAACAAACTGAAATATTCAAGCTACTTACAGGTGAAGTATATATGCTGCTACTGTGGAGTTTTCTGCTGTGAAACTTATTCTTCTAACATTCATCTATCGCCAGGGTTTCAAACCCGGCATCTGTTCCCCTTGAATTTGGGTGCCAGATATCACAGATGGTATGCAAAGCTTTGACTGCACCGAGGTTATGAAGTTGTCAAAATACATTTGCATACACATTTACAGGATTATCAGACATTTTTTTAGAGATGAAATAAATGAACCACTGCAGTTGGACGAAAAAAAGGTTTTCACATCAAAATAACACTGGACATTTTACAACATGCCATGAACAGTTTAGGGCCCCAAAAATAAAAAAAATGATAAAGAAGCCTGACACGGAAAACAACAACTAACTTTGGGTCTTGGGCTCAATTTTGGTTGACTGGAAAAGTCCATCATCTGCTGGAAGTGCTGGATAAAGCCAAATCTGCATCCAAAAGCAGGAAACCTGGAGGCCTCGTTAATGCAAATTGCAGCGACAGTTGGTGAAAAACTCTCCACATAAACCTGTTAATATACCAGGTTTTTGTGGGAACAAAAAAGGTGTCCGCGTTGAAACATTTTTAAAACAGTTTTTCTGCTTTTAAGTAGATATAAGTGATTGGTAATGAGTGACTTAAGAAAGGCATTCTACAGAAGATTGCCTTTAAGTCATGTCTGGTAATTTAAACATTTTTATTAGCAGATGTAGGCAGAGTAAAAACAGGAACTGTTTCTAGGAGGCTTCATTGTTGAGTAATCCATTGTCCATATCTTCTTATCCTTCACTAATTGACTGAGTCAAATCAAACAAAGTCAGTTCTATGCTGATCACTGTCCAAGCTCGCAGACATTTCTTCTGTTTTCAGATTTCTGACTGGACTAAACAACAAAGTTTCATCTTAAATTGAACTGGAAGCTGAGCCCTGCTGTTCTTACTTTTGTATAGTTTGTACATGCTCGTTCTGAAATAGTGTCATCGTATATTTTTTCAGATAATTAACCCCCAAATTACCTGTCAGATTTTGAATTTTATCAAATCTCAGCGGAGTAGTACATATTAGATTCTAAAAAAGTAGGAGAAAAGCATAAACATCCTCAAAGACTTGAAGTTCATCACCAAAGATAAATGATCAAAAACACTAAAATATGTTTGATTGCTGAAATGGGAATAAAGATTTATTCACTGATTATTAAGAAAAATAGTGTAGATAAATTTTGACATGCTTTTTTAAAAAAATAAAATACATACAACACCTTTTTTCCAGAATCTATCACTACTTCACATTGCTTTACTACACTTATATATATCTTATTCCCTATAAAAACTTACAATTTCTTGGTTGAATGAGAGTAATTCTGGGCAAAACAGTAAAAAAAAAAACAAGAGCAAAGTCAAGTGTCGAATCATCTTGATTTTATTTTCCTAATTAATTGTACTGGATCTGATCGGGTTGAGTCACTCACACATGCAGTAGAAATCTATTTCAATCTGAATTGAAAGAGTTTAACATTTACAGACCAATCTACTCTTCATGGCAGTCTTGTTCACCCAACGGTTTTTTGTTGTGATGTTTTTTTTGTGATTTTTAAAAAAATGTTTCTGCTTTGTGTTATTAAATGGATTCAACCCATTACAGATGCTGCTCTGCTTATTGAAATTGTATTGCAATTAGAAATGATTTATTAAAAATGAAAAGCCACAGCACTGCTGCCAGACAGTGTATTAACAAAGCAGTGATGCATACAGTTAACAGGGTTTTTTTTAATGATAATCTGGTTCTTGATTAGATTAGATTGTTGTGATTTTGCATCTTAATCAGTCTTTGCGCATGTATGTCTGATTTACTGCATATCGGCAGCTTGTTGCTTCAAATATCAGACAGAACTTATTCCCAGAAAAAAAAAAAAAACAGTTTTTTTTTCAGCATGTTATATTACTACGGTAATGACTTTGCATCTGTCTATGTGAAAAAAAAGTCAAGCAGCCTGAAAACCTGGGATATACAGAAAGTTTTGACTTGACCAAATCAGCACTGAAAACGCCGTTTCCAGCAACTTCTCGTTGAAACTGTTCCTCAGAGGATTAGATTTGAGATTTAAATATTGCAAACTTAATTTCAGCAAGTATTACTATGAAACAATTGTTAATCTAGAGGTTTAAAGGTCTGGTTCTTGGGTTATTTCAGAATTTCTCTGTATCTAAGGGTGAGAGTTTAAAATCTAAACACCATTTGATGTCCCAATAGCATAACTGCCCTAAAAGAGACATCTAAGTTACTTGTAATCTTCTTAAAATAACTGTTCCAAAACCGCAACATTAACTGTGTTGGTCAAATACTCAGGCAGAAATGTGCCACCATCCTGGTGATGGAACAGTTATCCAAATATTGGGGATGTACATATTTCAACATGTGTATAATTCTGATGCCATATGGACAATAGCAAAAAAAACAAAAACAAAAATCACAATAATTTACACCCATGAACACAGTTCTTAAAAATAAAAAAATAACCCAGGGAATAATAACAAATGACCAGGCCACCTGCTTCAGTTGCTTTCATGTGTTGGTAGGGTATCATTAAAGTGATAGAGCTGCGAAAACAAATGCATTTTGTTGATTGATCCTGGATAGCTGTCAGCAATTTTCTTTATGCTTGTCATAAAAATGGTGGTGTGTACTGAAAGCTTTAAGGTGAAAAATAGCTTTTCAGATGTTTTCTTGTTTTCCAGATGTTGCCACGGTTGCAGTGAAAGCTGTTTCGATCCAACCCCTGTTTTTGATTGAATAACACACACACAACAACACAGAGTAACATTAATGATGGCAGTTAGTGACAGTGAGAGGATCATGTAGGGGTCCGTGATGGTAGGCAGTACGTATTATTTGCAATCAACAAATCGACAACTGTTCAATCCGGAAAGTGTTGGCAGCGCTTCACGCCTTCCACATTTTGTCATGTTTCAGCTTTATTCTAAACTGTATTAAATTTTCTCAAAATTCTACAGAAATATTCCGTTATGAAAATGTGGAATTTCTTTAGTGTGTGCGTTTTGTGAATTCATTAAAATGGAAAACCAAGACGATCAGATTAGCATTTGTGTTCACAGCCTTTGCCATGCAGCTCAACATTGAGCTGTTTCCAAAACATGAATTCAGTTGAATGGACTTCATTTGGAAAGACACACTTGTCCACAGTTAACAGCAGGTCAGAGGACAAACACCAAGCATGAACTCAAAGGGATTGTCTCTAGACTGCTGAGATGGGGTTGACTTGAGGCCCAATCTGGGGAAAGATCCAGAAACATCTCTGCTGCTTTAAGGTCACAGGGAGCTCAGCGGAATCAATCATTGGTCAGTGGAGGAAGTTTGGAACCAGCAGGACTCTGGCCAGCTGTCTGAACTGAGCAATCAGAGAAGAGGATCAAGAATATGAAGCGCGCTCTGTCAGAGCGACACTAATGGACACTAAAGAATGAGGAATTCAGCGATGAACAGAGACAACCTGGATGAAAACCTGCTGCAGAGCATCCTGACCTCAGACGGTTCATTTCTCAGCAGGACAAAGACCCAAAGCTCATGGACAAGATCCCAAAGTAGTGGCTTCAGAATCACACTGTGAACATGTCAGAGAATCCAGACTGGAATCTGACTGAAGATCTGTGGAGAGATGTGCCAGACATCTCCATCCAACCGGATGCAGAAGAACTGCAGAGAAGAACGAACCAAACTGCTCGAAGACGGATGAGCTGAGCTGGAGACTCCAGATTCCATGAGACTGGAGGCCAAAGCTGGATCAACAAAGTACCAAGCAAAGGCTGTGAATACTTATGGAAATGTGATTTATTGGTTTTTAATTTGAATACATTTGTAAAACACAGAAGAAGTCCACATTGCCACAAAGGGGTATTTATGTGGAACTTTGAGAAAAGACATTAATTTAATACAATTTGAAGCATGGTTGAAGCATAAAATGTAAAAAAAAAATGTCAACAAATGTGAGAACTTTCCAGAAACACTGAACAAATGTCCTTTATTTCTGTTACTCTACAACACTTTCATTTGGGAAGTTTAGAACAGCCACAAGTTAATCCGTGCAAATCTTTCAAATCTGAGCAATTCACAATTTATTTCACAACAGACCTATTCTGGAGTCTGAGCTTCCAAATTCTCTCTCTGGGACCATCACCATCACCATCATCATCATAGCCGTGATGGGGCTGTTGTTCTGCATAAGTGACTCCATTTGGCCAATTAGCCCTCTCTAGGAAGTGGTCCTATTATTCTCCCCTCCTCCCTGATGAAACAATGTCAGACAGAGGCCTTTGCTGGCTGATTATACCACTGTGACATTCAACCGCATGACTCTGTGTAAAGCAACAATACCTCATAAAACATGTAGCAGGAATTAAAGTTGACAGTCGGTGATAGATAGAGCGGAGAGTGGGAAAAGACGGTGCGAGGACCGGTTGAATTTGCCCTTGGCTGCATGCGGCGGTTTTTACAATAACAATTAGAGTGTGAGAGATATAAAAGCTAATGATCAGGTCTGTCATATTTGCATATGCAAAGAGCAGTGGGCTGATTGCTTGCACGAAACGGTACTTAGAGAATGTAATTAGAGAAGTCTGGCGGTGATGTCGACAGCCAGAACAGTGGAGAGATTCCCTCTTAATGAGGCTTGTCACGGCACACGATGCCTCCAGTCTCTGCTCCGTGATCTGACACACACACACCCGCCGCGCACGCACACACACGCCTGCACGCATACTCACACTCACACACTCTTTAACCCAGTCTACAGTCTGTAACCCAGTGGAAACACCTCTACTAAAAGCTGCTTACATAAAAGAGTCTGATGGTGTGAAATTTCTACAAACATGACACATGAACACTTGGTGTCAGTCCAGTTCAGAAAAACATGCACAGACAAGCTCAAACAGAGACCCAAGGAGCCACTGCATGGGGTCTAATCAAGACATTTAGCCCAATTATACAACGGGCTGGAGTCAAACACAGCTCCTTTTAACATCTAATGGACACTGGTAACCTATTTAGCTTGTTTTTTTTTTTTTAAATAAGTAGAAACAATCAAAGTTTTATTCACTTCAAAGCCTGCGGGGGGAGATAACCCACATTCATTTGGTTTATTTTGCCAACATCAGCCCGATTCAGTCTTGGATTTGCTTAATGGGAGCTGTTATACAAAATAAACCTTGTTGTGACAGTCCCATTCAATAGACTAGGGTATTATTTAAGTCATTTTATTTTATAAACTTTACCATGAAGTGAAACAGATTATATAGTTTAATTAAACATGGATGGATGGATGGATGTTTGAAAGCCTTTATTTTTGTTAATTCTGATGATTTTCTGCTTCCACTTAATGAAAACATCACATTTAAACTTAGAACATTACATAAGAATGAACACAAAAATGTTTTATTTATAGTTGTATAACAGTACAACCTGACCTTTAACCTCAGCTCTCCACAGCCCCCTGGTGGCAGAATAGTGGGAGAATTCCCATGGATGCCTTAAAACATTCCAGATCTGATTAATAATCAACGCTGCGTTTCATGTTATTGTTTTCACACAAATTCAGACATCTAAATATAATTGTCATTTGGATCTGAAAAGGGAACTAAAAGTAAAAGCAGCAGTAATTCATAAATACAACATTTAAAGTGTGTGACAGTGGTTGAATAGCCTCATTTTGCCAGTTCTGCCATCTTGTTGTGCTGAAGCAGCAGATCAGACAGAGCAGCTTTAGATCCTAAAGTAAACAAACAGTGATTTACCACCCCTCCCTAACGGAGCTAAAATTTAATTTCATCTTTATACACACAATTTTGCATCACTTTGATGGCGGTGCTAAATCACTTGCGCTCCTCCCTGCTGCGGTTCCAGTAAATACGTTTTGAGACGCGACTTTAAGCAACACAATGTGCGACTAATAAAAGAGAATGTTCGTACCCGATGGAAGACCTGAAACAATCAATCAGGGAGCAGCTGTGGGTAACACGCTCACCTGTAATTAAATAACTTGCACATACACACTCATTCATCTAGGGCCCCTCACACAGGAACATAATCAGGATCTCCTGTCAGACCAAGGTTTCCTGCACTAATTGTCTAACAGTTTTGCCCTTTTCAGTTTCTAATCACTTTCGACCCAATCTTTGGTTTTGAATCATTTCAACTTATCCACAAATTAAAAAAAAAAAAAAAAAAAAAAAAAAAAAGTGCCGTGTTGGTTTGTGCATAAACAGGGTCTTTTTTTCTATACATATGAACTTGAATGAAATTTAAAACAGAAAAAACAGACTATAAAGGGTTTGGGGGGAATTCTGGTGTATTGCAATCAAGAACATCAAAAGCTGAAATTTTCTGGGGTCAGTTTATGGCTCTTGGTGGAAACTCACACTGCCCACCGTTCTCTACATCCCCATAGTGAGAAACTTACAAACATGCTTTGTACAGGATGCACCAAGCCTCACATGGGTCGGCATATTCTGCAAAACAATGTTTTTGTCTTTAATGAAAGCATTTTCTGCTACAAAGACAAATAAATGAAAACAGATTAGACATCAATATGGGAACATTTAGTCTGGAAGAAATTCATTTTTATCAGGTAATATTTGTTTGTTCATGTGTCTGTACATGTATTATTACTACAGTTAAAAAATACAGTGGAGAAATCCTGGAGGAAAAGTCTTTTCAGTTTCTATGTTACATCAGAGCTGTTAGGAGTTTTTGCTGTAAAGGCAGTAGATGAACTGAACAGTGTGGCATGTTCATGATGAAAAGAGATTCTGTTTATTGATTCGGGATGGGGGGGAGGAGGAGAATTTCTTTCTTTCCTTCTTTTTCTCTCTTTCTTTCATTCCTTTTCTCTGTTTTTCTGACAGACTTGCACTCCTGCGACCAAACCTGTATTCAGTCTTAAACTGAAGCTGGCTCTGCAGTCTTCAGTTAGTCTTGAACTGTGATTGAAAACTTCTCTAACTCAGTTTGTCTCTCCATGACAAAAAATGGAGAGAAATCCTTTCATCCTCATGCATGGAATAGAAAAAAAAATGCTTTCCTTTCATTCCAACTTAAATGGACAGTATGATATATGTTATCTTCAGCGGTTATAAAAAGTATATATGTATCAAACATGACTTAAAAGGAATTTTATTTCAATATTAATGCCTTGAAATTGGGCCTCTGTCTCTTTAAAAACTCAGCATTGTCTGACAAAATGTAGTCTTATTCACTAGTTAAGGGCTTAAAGTCAAAAAGAGAATTTTCTAGATACAGAATCAGATTGAAATTAAGAACCTGGTTAAGGCTATTGCAGTTTTTCAAGAGGAAACTTTTTGCTGACAATAAGAAAGGAATTCTGAGGCAACGGCAAGCAATCCTGAAAGAGTTTCCACCATTTTCAGGGCAGAAGCCAGGCACAGCGGCTGTACTGTTTGAGTTACACAAAAAGCATGAATGCTGTGATCATAATCACACATGGAACGATGTGATTTGTTCACGCAGCGAGTCACGCTGTGCGCCTTGCACACTTCCACCCGGCTCCTCTCAGTGCGAACACAAAAGGAATGTTACGTGACGTAGCAGGAGCAGAGATCCAGAAACATCCCGGTCCAATTCATCCGCTGAGTGTAATGCTCTGATGTTTCACGCCTCGTGTCTGGTGGCTCAACTCCTGTCGCATCTTCTTCTGGTGAAGCTCTTGTCGTGTGTCATGTAGTCGCATAGATGCTGAGACTAGATGACAAAGGGATTTAGTCTCAAATAAAGGAATTCTTCGCATGGGACTGGGGTTTCTTTCAAGATTCACTTATGAATGGTTTTAAAAACCGTCAGACTGCCGCTGCAGCTAACGATTATTCTATCAATTATTCTGACAACTAATCTGACTTAACAAACTGGCACATTTTGCAGATTTTTTTTGTTTAACCATAGAAGCTTATGTTATACAATATTAGAAATACATAAAAAATGCAAATAAAAAAAATTACTTTGTCCTTTTTAAAATAAGAAAACAAACATTTTATCGCCTACGATGCAATAATGTTGCATTACTTTTGTGGAGGCATTTAAAGTAAAGGATTCATCTGCAGCTAAAGAAATCTTTCTAACATCAACATGTGAAAAGCTCAGGTCTTTCTGCTTGACTTATCATCAGTACAGCGAGGGCTCATCTTTTGACTACTAGTTTTGATCAATCATTAGAAATAAAAATATGCTTACTAGTAGATTTTTTTTTTACTGAATTTGAACCAAGTGAAGCTAAAACGTTCACTTGATAATTTCTGGGTAGAATATATTTCCAGATGAGAATTTTTTATTTTTATTTTTTATCTTAAATGCAAAATGTCTTTATTTGTTGTGCAGTTTTGCGTAAATATGGCTCTGACCGTGATGTTCTTTCAGCTTTGTCGAGTTTGTATGTTGCTGTTAATGATTAATCGATTAATCGATTGAGTTGACGATTATTACAATAATCGATTCATCATGATTAATCCGATTAATTGTTTCGGCTCTGCGTCAGATGTTTGCTATAAAACTGAAGATGAAGATGGATTTCATTTTTTTGCTTCACAGGAAGTTAAGAAGTTAAGAGAAGAATGACTTCATGATTTAGAGAACATAAAGAGAGAAACTTTTACCAACTGATGATGTGGGATGATAACAGACTCCTACTAATTGCTGTTTTTGAATCAAAATATGTTTGATCAAAGTAATATTTTGCTAATAGATAAGCCATTGCTTCTTCCTGCTCCCTTTTCCAACACCATGATTTTTGTTCTGTAATATTTCGGTGGAAATTCTATGTCGTTGCTAATGTTTCCCCCCTTTTTGTTGTGTGTGTATGTATACGTATATTTATATGTGTGTTTTTATTTTATTTTCATTAATTATTCAAAATAAATTAAAAAAACATTTTTTGCACTTAGGTTACCAGTTTATAAATGAAAGAAATCTCAAAAAATGTCGTACAAAATGTCATGAAATGTGTTCGTTTTTCAGGATTAGAATGAAAAAAAAAAAAAAAATATATATATATATATATATATATATATATATATATATATATATGAATTATTTTTGACAACATAATAAACTTCCATTTTAACAGAAGACTGCTAAGACTTTTGAGAGTCACTGCTGGAACTGACCCATCTACAAGCAAGACGCGTAATGCGGTGCAGTCATGAAGAAAGCATCCAGCTGAAAGCATTACTCTGAAAGCCTTTGGTAGGTGTCAAAAATAAATAATGGGTAATTCATCAGTCCACCTGCATAGATAAGATGATTCTCAGCTTGTAACTCGCAGCTTCTTTGTGACTGGACTGAATCATAACAACTCTGCTGGTTGTGTTCAGAGTTTTATGTCTCACATCTTAACAGCCCGACTGAGCGCATGTGGAATACCAAAACTCAGCCTCTCTAGTCCTGTCAGACCCACTTTACTCATGACATTCTGGGTTTAATTTTTATTTACACATCATGGCCCAATCACAACCAGTGCAAGAACCAAAACCCCCCCCCCAAAAAAACAAGAACTTTGGAATGGATAAACAAACCAGCACATGGCAATGAGAGAGTACAACAACTGTCATGCCTTGAGTTAGTTTTTGCTCGGACTGAAACGATTATTCGGATTAATCGTGATGGATCGGTTATTCAGATGATCGTCAGCTAACGTAGTAAGCGATTAATCATTAACTGAAGTGAAAAAAGAGCAACACATTTAGAGCTGCAATTATGCCACAAACTGCACAATAATATAAACATTGTCTTTAAGATTAAAATAAATAAATAAAAAGATCTGTCTGTAAACATCCATCTGTAAATATTCATGCATAATGCAAAACATAAATGTGGCCGCAGCATTCAGCATAACCCCACTGATTGGCGCAAATTTTTATTTTTCTCTCCTGTCTTGATAGAACAAAAGTCCCTGATTAAAGCTTTGATTGCTGTTTGCCCCGTGGGGCTCATGTGATGAACATGGGAACCCAGAAGAATGATAAAGAGAGCAAAATGCTGCATCAGAAAGCTGAGTAACTTCCCCAAATAATCAAAAACAACATGTGACTAAATCTCCATATTTAACTGTTGTGCTGATTTTTTTTTTTTTTTACAAACACAGCTCTCTGTCGCCGTGCAGACTGCACAACACCTCCCACACCGGAATGTGCAAGAAAACAAGGTGGCATGTTGGAGAGAAGCAGCAGGAGGAAGAGAGTCTCAGTCTCAGCTGAGATTGTGTAATGTTCAGTATGTTCACCCAGGACTGGCTAGAAAAACAGGAGAAATGTGAATTTGAGCAGGGATTCATTCAACATGTGAAAACATGTGTGTCTGGTCAATTCAAGCACAATCATGTATTTTTCATACCTAATCCTAAATAGTTTTATTTCAGGTTTAAAACTATCTACTCATTTTTTACCTGACTGATCTTTTTCATGCTACTTTTCTCGGATTTCTTTCGGAAGGTAACATCCAACATTAAGATGCATCATCACCATCTCCTTGTCTTTCCTAATTAAGATACATTCTTTCTGCTTCCTTTAAAAATTTAACATGCTTAAATGATCTTTTCATGTTTAACACCATATTCATACTTAAAATAATAATAATAATAATAATAATAATAATAATAATAATAATAATAATAATAATAATAATAATAATAATAAAAACAGCTTTTAATCATTTAAAAAAAATAAATAACATATATGGAAGAATTAAACGTGTAAAAACTAGATTGTTTAAGATTTACTTAATGGTGAAAGAAAATCAATAATATTTTTCAGTACTGTTTCCTGTTTTAGTATTATTTATTTATTTCATTTTTTAGTAACATTTAATCGAAATAATATTTTGGGAAAATTCAACAGTTTCCCCGCAAATTTCAACAAAAAAGTCCATACTCTGTCTTTTCTCAAGGATTATTCACCAATTTGTGAAACAACCCATCACAATCATGCTTGTGAAAGAGAAGCATTTTTTTTTTTCTTAAAATGCTTCTCATATGCTTTCTCTCTCGCTCTCTTTTTTTTTTTCTTCCTTGGGACGTATGCCCAGTTCATCCATAATTCATTAGCGCACTGAATAGGAGTATCGCTGGCTGCACATTGGTGGCCTAAAGGTGAAATTAGCGATTTGCTTAAGTAGTTAAGCTTTTCTTGCCTGAGAGCTGCACGCTGCATGATTCAAGACAAACTATCAATCGATATGCCCAGGCAGCCTCCAGGAGATGTGTCGTCCCATGAATCATACTTTATGAATTCAATTTATACCCGGAGAAATTTTCAATTTGAACGCAGGATCATTATGGGAGAGTGTAAATTGTTTTTGCTCTATTATGCATCGGACGCCATCATTTTTCTTTCTAATTACGGCGGTGTCAGGTCGGGCTGTCATGCAGACGCTGATTTTCAATTTAACTGATCATCATGCATTCATTTTACCATTTGATAAATCTGCTATCTCGGAGCTCCTCCATGCCCGGAATGCTAAAAAGAGAGGCGCAGATTGGGAGAAGTAATAGGGGCCTGTATGCGGCAATAAGTGCAGATCAGGCAGCTAATTTAGCACCTCCTGGTATTTCCATTTCCATTTCTCATTTCCAACTCTCAAAGGAGGAAAAGCAGCCCAAAGGCAGAAAGCTGGTAGGGTTTTCATATCAGAGAAAGACAGAGGGAAAAAAAAAAGTCGACCAAAATGCCTTGTTTTCAACCACCCATCTCCTAAATTAGGATATCAAGCTTAATTAAGGCTAATAGAGTTTTCTTACTGTGTGTTAGTTTTATTTAATAGACACAAATTTGCTCAATTAATTATGGCCATGATGTTGAGAGTCTTCTTTACAGCATTGCCTAAATGAGCATATTCAGGAAAAAATAAAAAAAATAAAAAATAAAAATTTAATTTCAAAAGTAATTGTTTTTATTTAGGCTGTTTTCATATTGTTTTCTTCTTTTTATGACAGCCGAGTAAAACTGAGTCAGTTTAGAAACTGATTGTTTCACTGCCGCTGAATGAGCTGAATTCTGATTCCTGGAAAAAAAAAAAAAAAAAAAAAAAGGATCTCATTTAGCAACAAAATCTGCTCAAAAAAATCATTTTGTCTACTTTGACTGTCATCTGGAGCGTTTTTTTTTTTGTGTCCCCCATGCATTTACTTCTTGGATATTGAGATGTGGAGAGATTTACAAGTTTCAAGTCTGAACTGAATCAACTTTAATGGACAATAACGCTCACTTGTCACAAATCCATCTGTCTGTGCAGGCTACTCATGTGCGCTTTGTACTCCTGTAAAAGATCTTGGAGACTCGGAGGGCTCAGTTTGGATAAGAAAGAAAACCTGGTCCCTTAAAGAAAAAAAAAAAAAAAAAAAAAAAAAAAAGGAACCGCCCGGAAAAAAAATTGCAGATGACCATTTGGGTACCCTGCCCCAAAACATCCAAGGCGTTTTGGAGTATTTTACATGC
>CAEGAD010025622.1:0-15788 GCA_903067055.1 Poeciliopsis paucimaculata
TCACGTCACGGAATTTAAGCGCCTGTTTTCGCCGGACTCCGTCGTCCGTTTCACCACGGGTATTAGCCGGGCCCCGCTTGCCCACAACAGGACAAGGTCTCAACCTTGCAGCACCAGGCTCCGTACACCTTTACACGAAATTTTGCGCTAGGACTTCGCCGTCCTACACGGATTTTGTGCACTATTTTTAAGTCTAGAATATAGGCTACAGGGTTTGACCCTCAGTGAATTTTGACCAATCAGTGAACAAACACCATTTCACAATTAAAGATCTCTTTCTTCCACAATTTTCCATGTTTTTTTTTGGGAAAGATTATGTTGGAATCTTGAATAGAGTTATCAATAAACATCAACCACTCTCTGTGCATCAATATGGATTTATTGATCCACAGCAATAGCAGTTCTTGATTAGAAAACGTTACGAGGTCCTTCGACAAAAAGAAATTTGCTGTGGTATGTACTGTGACCTTATTGAAGCATTTGATATAATTAATTATGAAATATTAATCTTAAGATTGGAACGCTAATGTATAAGAGTTCTACATTGGATGAGATGCTAAATCAGTAACAGACAACAATTTGTATAGACAGGTGACGTTGAATCATCATGCTTGGATACCACTTAAGTGTCCTCCAGGGATCAGTATTAGGACCAAAACGGTTTATTTTCTATATAAATAATAGATTTAAGGCTTCAGAAATCCTTACTTTTGTTCTGTCCGCAGATAGTTCAAATATTTTTTGTACAAGTGACAATTTATAGAAACTTGAAATCATATCAAAGTTCCGTTTGTTTTTCCATATTTAAGTTACTGTGTGGAAGTTTGGGGCAACACCTCCATAATCTCACTTACTATGCACATTACCATCAGAATGGTTCACAATGACCACACTATTTATTTACAGATTCCCGCCTCCTCAAAGCTCCAGATATGGTAGAATTGCAAACAGTAAAACTGATATAAAATGCTAGAAACAAATTCTTATAATATTCAGATAATATTCAGCTTTTTTACTGATAGAGAGAGGTTTGAGCTTCTGAACTTGTCCTGTTAATACAATTGTACGGAAATGGCTAATTTTGAGAACAAAAAGTACCGACAATAATGACATATTTACATATTGGTATTGATACAAAGCAACACTTTAGTCTTTTAATTTAAAGTGCTAAACAACTGAGCTGTTCAGGATGTGCACTGGCATTAAAACGCTTCTTCAGGGCACAAAAGTGTCAGAGTTTACAGAAAGTGCTGAAACGGTGTCACCGAGCCAGATGAGTTTAGTTTGGATTTTTAAAAAAAAAGAATTAAGATAATGTTTTCACATGATTGATAACTGAAGAGTCTTGGCTTTAGCAGGTCTACATTTAGGCTTCTAAAAGATCTCTAAGATGTTGAAATACTGTTCACTTTTGATCCAAAGGTCAACCATATTTAGCTTTGAGCTTGATCAATCCTACAGACATTATTTAGATGTATTTTTAATAAAAAAAATTTAAAAAAATCAGTGGGCATGTAGGGTGGATCGTTCCGCATTTGCATTCCAGTAGGTGTGAGCAGCTTGATGGCTGCCTAACAGCAGCATGACTCCCCATATAAAGAGTTGAGCTGGAAGTAAATCTCTGTGATTAATCAGGTCTGAAGCTAAAACATAATAATAACCCCCTTTATATTAATGTGCAGCTCATGGCTTGAACAGCTCTGTGGAAAGGCCATTAGTCACCAGCTCCCCGCAAAGCTACAATTAAGCAGTCACATATTACTCTCTCTTTCTTTCTTTCTCTCCCTCTGCTTCCAACTTTAATCACACCGCTGTCTCCTTCGTTATGCATTCTGTTCCTGGGTGATCGTGTCTTTAGGCCCTGGACTTAGACAGGGAAATCATTTTATTTTCCTATTTGTTAAGCTGCACATTAACAGTGTGTTTTCATAGAGATAGGGTGGGAGGAAAGAATATTAGCTTTTCAAAGTCAGTGAGTTAACACTCCGTTTTCCGCGTTGAAAAAAGTGCAAGAGAACCGAGAAGCCTTTTTTGGAGCTGGTTTGAAAAACGCATCAGAGCTGATATTGATATTATTTTTGAACATTTTAGATGTACATTTTGCTCTTCATCCCCCACTGTTCTTTTAACTGAGGAAGTGGGTGTATGAAAAAAGGCGCAACTGACAGATTTCATAATTGTCATTGAAATCTTATTTGAATTCAGGAGCTTTTTTTGTTTCTTGTGAGGGACAGTTTCAAAAAAAGCTGTCATGCACACCAAGCAGGCACACTCCCAACCCCCCGCCAGCCTCCTCCACCTCTTCCTCTCCTCTTCTTAGTTCTCTCTCTTTTTTTTCTTTTTTTTTCTGATAGCCACAAATTTCGTCCGTGCCTAGGCAAATTTGTCGTGGAGCGTGGGCCCATTTGATTTCATTAAACAGAATACTTGAGCATAAAAATTGTTTAATCGTCTCATGTCATTAGGAGACGGATTTCATTTTGCATATATTTGCATATTTCCCCCTCAAATTAAACCAGGCAAATATGCAAATGCGGGAGCCCAGGTTATGGCGGAGGTGTTTATTGTCATCACTTCAGGCATTTCCACACTGCAGCTCCTCCACAGAAAAAGGGCGACGGCAACATCTGGAGGCCCAGGGGCCGGGAAAGGAGGGATAAGGTGGAAGCAAAAAAAAAAAAAAAAACAGTGTAGGTGTCGGGAGGAGGACGTGTCACACACTTGCTGCTCAGTTTTGGCTCGGATAGTCTCTGCTTTAACCGAATCTGAAGCACCGGAAATCTCTAAATATCCATCATCACACCCTACTTACCGCTTTAATTACCGACCTCATCCCTGGTGCTTTGGATGTCCCCGTGCTAAAATGTATAGCGAACCAATAAAGACATAAAACACAGCAATGTTCTTTCAACTGTGGCCTCTGCATGTGTTTTTATCAGCTGTTCTGCTGCTATTGTCCACATGGCTAAGCACTGTTGCTAATGAGGCAGTAATTAGCAATAGCGAAACGCTTCTTCACCCATCCTCGCTCATTTTTTTTTTTCCCACTCGGTAATTTTCTCCTGCTGCAATTTCAAGCATCACAGCAGAATTTTCTCCGCCGCAATAGAAAGCCTGAACCTCGAAGCTGCAATACATTAAGCCGAGTCATTTCTGTGAACTTAAAATATACACCAGGACTTACATCCTGTTCAGATGAGACAGTTACATGGCTAGTAAGACAGTTTTTCCTTTTTTTTTTTTTTTTTTTTTTTACAATTTATCATACAACAGCCACACATTTCAATGTATGTTCTTGGGATTTTGAATAATTAGAGCAGCATGTAGTGTAATTACAAATGTGATGCCAAGAGAAAAGTGACTTGCAAAACTTTTACCTGAACAGTGTGGCATGGATTTATATACATCCCCTTTTATCCTGATGCTCCTTAATAAAAATGCAATCAATTCCATTCAGCTGTTTGGAGGCCTGGTTTTTGGTTGATGATAAGTAAAGGGCAGCTGATAGAATGGTCCGGTCAAAGTCTGAACACAAATCCATGGCAAAATTTGAAAATGAATGTTTACAGATGCTCTCCATAAAAATATCATTTATTTTGCAAAGATCAGTGGGCAAAAATAGTTTTGCAAAGTGGAAAAGCTGATAGAAAAATCCCCCCAAAGACTTGCAATGAAATGTCATTCTGGACAGTTTAGATTTGGCCAGTTGGAGAACAAATGGGCACTACAATCATGTATGATTTTTCTTTCCACTTAACAACTACGGATTACTTTTTATGGCTTTATGACATTAGACGTTACATTAAGATCTCCTTTCCTATCAACTGTTGTCTCTGAAATGTGTTTTCTATGCAAGACCTATGTTTTAATTTATAAAGTAGTATGGTGTCACAGAGTGACAATTAAAAAAAGTCACAAGACAAGTTTCAGACTGAAATAGATTGAAGACACCTTTTTAGAATTTCTTGCCTTGATCTTCTGTAATCAAGCAAAAGTGACAGAGAAATATTTTCTTAAAGGGTTACAGACTTGCCTCTGTTTGCGCCGGCTGTAATCAGAGGAAAGCGACAACAAAACCTGACAAAAAATAAATAAAAATCACCACACTACAAATCACCTTATCTGTCAAACCTGCTATCAAATAGCTAAAACAGGTAAGGCTGCTGCAGACAGAGCCAAACAAGAGGTCCTGCAGAAAAACAGAGATCTTGTGGTGACTTCACAGAAAGGCCTGTTGACAGTGGTAGCGACTGGATAAATCACGGCCAGTGGCAGTCACGAAAACGGTGTTGTAAAGCTGATTTGGAGGAGAAACAATTGTGACGAGAGCGCAGCGGTGAGGAGGCATTGACGACCAGTGCGAATAAGGGTCACCACTTCAGAGGCAGACCCAACGAGCTCCTTACATCTTAATTTACCCTGAAAAGTCATTACGGCCACTCAGCTTGCTTCTTCACGCCCGCCCTCTCAGTTGCTCGTTTTTGCAGGGCTTTGATGGCCCTCCAGCAGACGTTCAGACATGAGATCCTCTGCCTGAAAGTTTCAGAGTGTGTAGCTGATGTCTTACTAATCAGTAGCCGCTCTTCTGGTCATTAAGTTACTACTAGGTGAAATTTTAAAGAAATTATAATAGCATAGAAACAGGGTTGTGTTGCATTCTTTAAAGGGAGTCTTCAAAACGTAGAAATTATATGTATTGCAGACAAGAGTACCAAAGCACAGGTTTTTAAAGTACCAAAGTCAGGTTTTTCTTTATCGTTCAGCTCGAATTTTTTGTTTCGACGTACGTCAACTTATTTTCTACATTTTAAAAGAAAATTTAAAAAACACTTTTTAAAAATCATTTGTCTTCATCTTTAGCTGGTTTTAACGTACATCTGCTTGCTTCATACATTTTAAATGCAAATAAGAACAACTCAACACATATCTTTGACTTTATTATTGTTGTCTTGGTCATTAATTCCTTTAATGTGGTAAGTTTAATTAATAGTTTTAATTGCCTGTTTAGAACAGTTAGGCTGAAATAATTAATTGCGGGCCAGTTTTAGGGCGAGAAGCAGAAAAGTGTCTCCTGGTGTGAGACTTGTGTTCTGCAGACAGAGGGTGTTTGCTTTTTGAAGCAGACTTCGGTGCAGACCTCTTGCTGTTAAATAATTAGTTTAACGATGACTAAAGTCAGGCTCTACTGCCAGTGCGGGGATTATAAAGCGACTTTTATGAGTCACAGCTTTTGCTGGAGCCAGCACAAGCAGTGGTGTTGTGCTACTTGGCAGAGTCAATACTATAGCTACTCCTTCAAAGAGGAAAAACAGTAATGCCTCTTAATCTTGGTAAACATTCCTCAAAACTTCATGATGTCGGTACATAATTACATGGTTTTTTTGAGGGGGGCTTGTATGTAAAGGATAAGGTCTCCCTTTATTTCATAAAAATATTGAGAAATAAATACTCTGCATGCTATTTTTTTTTTTTTAAGTCATCGTTATTTTGTGCAGCTGGAGGTGCTCAGTGCCATATATTGAGCTATCTTTTGTCTCGTGTTTGCACACTGAGAAAACAAGCTGTTGGAACTGATTTAATAAAGGTGGCATAACAAGCTGCATCGCTTTCAACTGAGTAATTTATTTTACATTAACTTAATTTTAGACAAACTGAAAATCTTAAGTCTCACATTTGATTCTTGACATTTTTAATCTCACTTTAAACAATATTGCTGGGCTTATTATCAATTCATAAGTTAAACTAAAGTTGATTTATCTTATCCACTGACTTACAATCAGCTGATAAGCAGCCATTCTTGAAAAACCCGAGTTTTCTCTTGTATCATAAAGATCTTTCATGAAGGGCAACATTTTTCATTGCATGCTAAATTTAAAAAGGACGCTGCGTTCCAGTTACACTCTGAACTGGGAAATTCTGACTACAAGAAATTAACTGGGATGCCCTCCGAAGTAAAATTTTCCACTGAGAAACTGGGAGCAACTCTGACTATCCCAATTACGACTTGAAAATTGGACTTTCTCTAAATAATTGTAGTAGGATGCATTAGAGACATTTTTATTTTACAAGCCTCACATTTAAGAATGCATCTAAAATAATTTGTTACATGTATAGCGCTTGTAACTATAAATGCTTGGTTTAGAAAGTAAAGCTTAAAGTAATGTTTGTAAAACGTGCTGAAAACAATGGTTATAGGCTTTCTAATATTGAAATTCTGACTATAAACACATAAGTTATAAGAACTTTTGCGTTCTTATAACTAGAACGCATAAGTTAAACTAAATATGTAACAAATTATTTTATTTCGGGCCCCGACGTCAAACCCAGCTCCATGTTACGAATTCCCTGGTAACTGGAATTAATTCTGTACCAAATGGCCGAAACACTAGATTAAAATTGAAATGTCTAATTCAGGTATAAGTCTGACCTAAAACACATCTCTCAAGTAACTTTGATGTTCTGGATGGCAGTATCTGAGCTCTCTCAAATTGCTTAAGGACACAATCTTAGTGTTGTAAACTGAATTTGTTGTTCTTGTGGCATTTAATAAATTAAAATTATTTTGGTCATTTAACTGACCTAAAATAGGAAAAGGGTTTGTTTAATTTAATGTCAGACAATTAAAAAAACAGTCAGTTTTTTTTTTTCTCTTCAGTGTATTTAAATATCTACTTTCAGCTGCAACATCAATATTTTAATGTTCATTAGCTGCCCACTTTACACCCTCTCTGCTTAAACCCTTTATCTTCCATTTATTTTACAACAATTTCATCTCCTAACGATCCCTTAGTCTTGCATTCTCATCTCTGAGTTCCTTTGGTTATATTTTGCTTAGCTGGACAGACACCGGCTAAGCAGTCAGACTGCAGGAGAGGAACAAAGTGTTTGCATGAGGTTTCATAGTTTCTATCAAACCAAAACATCCTTGTAGGGGTCAGTGGGCATCAAGTGAAAACACAATTTGAGATTTTGACTTGACATTGGGCAGTTTTGTATTAAGACTGCAGAACAAATGCTACTCCCTGGAGATTCAAGACGGCGACCATGAACCATCACGTTACTTGAAACTAAGACATGAGGAGAATTGGTCTGGGTGGCCTGCAATGAGAGGGCTAATTCAAGGACAGTCACCTTTCGTCAGTTTTTTTTTTTTTTTTTTTAATCAAATTTGCATTGAATAAACTTTTTTTTTTTTTAATCTGAAAGCATTAGATAGGTTGCACTCCTCACTGCAGTAGATGAGCAGGTGTAGGGTGCAAGCAGAACGAGGGAAGGACAGAGGAAGGTACCGTATAGGTGGTTGGTCTCTGCACGGCTAGTGAGAATGCAGATTGGGAGTTCCTGGACATGCATAATTCACCACAGGGGAGATAAGGAGAGGAGGTGGGTAAGGAGGAGGGGGGATAGGAGGGGTGGGTGAGCGAGAGTGGAGGCAGAGAAGGAGAGAGGGAGGAAGGAAAAAGAGGAAAATGAGCAGTGCGTCTCAGGCAGCGTCAGCGTCTACAGTGAGGAGGTAATTAGGGAGCTGTCACTTGTTCCTGTCAGGCACCACTCCCGCTGAAACATCGAGTGTGTGCACGAGCTGGTGTGTGTTGGGCTGTTCATGTGGGGGAGGTCTGAACTCATGTGTGTGTGTGTGTGTGTGTTTGTGGACGTATGCAGGGTTGCATGTGTGTACGAATTGTGTGGAAGTGAGTGGGGAGGGTGTAGTGCAAGATGAATTCAAATGAGACAGAAAAACCAGAGGAAAAACAGAATAAAGTAACAGATTCACTGCAAGGGAATTGTAATAAGGGTGGATGAATGTGTCTTGGAAGTACACAGCTCGGAGTATTAGAAGAAGAAGAAAACTATCAGTCAAAGCATTTGGACAGAGGAAAGAATTGAGAGGTAAAGGGGAACGAAATCTGATAACACCTAAAGGTAGCACATTTGTAAGTCGGGGTGAACAGGTCGCAACAGGGAACTGATTTGTTGTGGTAAACATATTTGCATGCATGCATTATCGACATACATAAAGCAGCCTCTCTGCATGCTGATTTTAATCTCTCGACAAAATAACAAAGCTTGAGCAGTCTACTTGTCATATCTGTATCAGCGATGGGAATTTGCTTGACAGACACTTAAAGTGGCGGCACACGTCGAGAGGTACGAGCACAAACACAGGCATATGCGAGGCGCACATGCATGCTCAGTCAGAGAGTGCGACGCGTGGGTATTTAAAGTTGTAAACGTCTTTCTAATCTCGCAGCCCCTCAGGAGACGGTGGCTCGGCATATGAGTGAATCAGTGTGGGCCTGCCTTTGGAGTTTTCATTGTGACACCGGCACTCATACCACTCACTGGGTGTTCCAATTAAAACCCACCCCTGCCAGGAGAGCAACAGCTCTCCACCAAAACTCTCCTCTCCCCCACACACACACACATATGCACCATCCATGTGCACACATAACGCCGAGTCGTTGACAGACCACAAACATAGTCTGGCTGACGATGATGGATGGTGTGCATAACCTGGTTGGCGGTACAGACTTTGGCTAAACAGCTCTGGCCTTCACTGGGGCTTTGTCTTCAGGCAGGTGGTGTACTTCCACACAGGTGGTTCACCAATGATGTGAAAGATAATTAGTTTGCGGGAAATTTGCTGCAGAATTCAATTTCAGTGGTTTGGGATGCACCTGATATCGAAACTGTCAACAATTAGTTAAACCGATCTTGACTCGATGCTGATTTCTTCGCGTTGATAAATAAAAGTGATTATCCCGCCTTCCTGTTTGCCAGTACAGAATACTACACAATGGAGGTGGGAAGTGATAGAAATATCATTCTATGTAATGTTTTGATTTTAAAAATTCCCTATTTAAACAAACGTAAAATAGACCAAATACATTGCAATAGACCAAATACTACAAAAAAGTATAGTTTGTAGGTGAATGTAGATTTCAGTATGTGCAGTTTTTATTGCATTTTTCAGAAGTGGATTTACTGCTTTGCTCCATACTGTCATCCTGCTACATTGGTCATTTGAAAGGTCACAAACTGATGACCAGAAAATCTCTTCAAGAAGTCATGTTATTTTTTCTTTTTTTTTTATCAATTACAGAATGTCTTCCAGGTCTTAAAGCAACAAAGCAGCCCCAGATCATCATACTGCCACCGCCATGTTTGACTGTAAGTGTGACACCCTTTTTCTGATAGTTTTATGCCAGATTTCACTTATAAATAGTTCCAGAAAATGTTTTTCTCCAAACACCTTGGGAATCATCAGATAGCTTTGGATTTACCCAGTCTCTTTCTTATTGATTAATCACAGAGACATCAACTGAGACAGAAAAAGCCTGGAGTAGCTTAGATGTTACTCCTGGATGAGCTGTCAGTGCACTTCTGGAATAACAGTGGAATGCCAGCTACTACAAAGGAGGTTTTGCCACCGTCTTGTGTTTTCTACATTTATAGATAATTGACTCTCGCTATAGTTCCCTGAAGTCTCAAATCCTTAGGAAAAGGTTTTTGACCCCTTAATTTCTAGATGTCATTCTGTTACTTATTTGACCGAAAATTTTGTACAATTTTAGTACATTGTGAAATTGGCACAGAGTCTGATGTAATCAGACTTCATTGCGGGAAGTGAATTAGAACCAAGCAAATAATGTTTTCAACAGATTTTAAAATAGTAAGTGGTTATTTACCAGAACGAAAGAAGTTTGAGCATCTTGCCAACACATACCAAGTGTAATCAATATTTATGAATTATAATCTGTCCTAAACTATGAAAATGGCTCTTATTGTGAAGGCTTGAAGAAAGTTATATCTCAGTTCATTTGTGGTCATGGTACTATGAAACAGATTCCTCTCTAACTTAAGGCATTAAGTCTTGTATAATTATTTTGACTGTCATTCTGGGTAAATATCAATACAATAATCCACAAAAACTAACATCCTGCTAACAAGTTAAACAAAGTGGACCCTTCTGCGGAGTGCACACATTTGATGAAATGTTAATTTACTTAACTGTTGGCATCTGCTTGTTCTAATACAAATGCTTTATCCACCAACCCTGCAACTGAAGTGATGATGTAACGAGTCAGAAAACCAAATCCAAGGGATTTTTTTTTCCCATAGGGCAAAAAGCAATGGGTGCAATAAACACAATAATAATTTGTATGAATGTCTGTGCATTAGTTGTCTTACTTGGCAAGTCAGTGTAAACAAGACCTATTGTGCAGTAATGTCACAGAGTGAGCTGTGCCATTTTCCCTGGGCTGGCCCATAAAAGACTCATTAGGGCACTTCAGACGTATTTGCACTGCAAGGGGCTGCCATTAAGCACATCACAAGGCCTAATAAATGCATTATTTAAAAGCTGTGCTCCAATTACTAATTGATTAGAGTCGAGCGCCTCATCAATAACACAGAAGCGGCCCCTTCAAATCAAAATACGCATGATTTATACATGAAAGAATTTTAAAAGGGATAAGTTCTCAGCTAATGAATCATAAATGTTTTAAACATCCAAATTTTGCTCATGATGTGGAAAAAATTGAGGGGCTGTCAGAATGCTACAATTGTGTGAGTGTTTGTGTATGCGTGCGTGTGTGTGAGTCGTGTGTATGCGTGTGTGTGTGAGTGGGTGGGTTGAAGAAAGAGAGATTTGGAGTTTTGAAATGTTCTCTAAAGACACCAAAACACATCGCTTCCACTGGGGAATCAGCATCAGCGGGACAAAAACAAGGCATGAAGCAACACTTCAGTCAAACATGACAAGTTTTACACAAAGTGTTTAAATCCACAAAAATGTGAAATTACTCAAAAATGTCCTGCATTTTGTATTGAGACAGTTGTCCCTGTAGGCGTAGCACTCTTGTTACTGAATGCAATGGGTATTTTAGCACATCAGTGCAATATTTATTAAACAATTATTGAACTAAAATGTATGCTTAAATGTGTCATGTACAATTGAGATAAATTATTCAGTAACAGCCTCGATGGCTATTCATATTTCAGCATGGCAGAAAAGAGAAAGAAACCATAAAATGCTATTTGGAGTATTTCTCTACTCAAATATTCGCAATATTCCCATAGTTCATATGTCATATATGTACTATGGGAAGTCTTGAGCAGTTAAAGAATTCAATACGTACGTGTAGAAGAGACACTGCAGTGTATTCTTCCAGACGTTTCTGCCGTTGTGCATATTGCTCATTGCCCTTGTGATCAGAGCATGGCTGCGTACCTGGCAGAAAACAAAGAGCATCAAGAGTATCACAATATTACACAAAAAAATAATCAAAGGCCTGCGTCCCACATGAGCAGGAGGCCCCGAGGAGAGCCCAGAAAGTGAGTAGAAAGACCTCACCGCAGATATCAAACTGAATAGAAAATAGAGAGTTTAGCATTACTGTCATCCATGCAATTCTTGCATGCATTCTCTTCTACCGCTGAATGTTCAATACACACTGAATCATTTATATATTCTATTGATTTTAAATGTTATGATACTTCAACCAGTTAAATTATGCAGCAAACCAAGTAAATGATAATTGAACAGGCCATCATCACATAAATTGGCTAAATGGGAGCTGAACCTCCGCTGTGTGCTTCAAAAACATCAAGGCAAAAAAAACCAGGAAAAGGTAAAAACGGTGGTAGTTCACCCGAAACAAAAAGTACATACAACAAACTGATCTTAAATTGCATAGGCGTGTTGCTGACAACATAGATGTGCATAAAACAAGATGTAAACCACCGAGGCTCACACATGCAGCCTAAGATTAATCATAATCTGTTGATTTATTAACTCATCAATTCAGGCAATATTTTTATCTCTGAACCAAAACAACTAAGCTGATGACTTACATATGATCTGGAAACAAACATTTGATAATGAGTATTTTAGAGGAGTGGTGCATTACTGGATCTGTTGGACTTTCTGCAATGATCTTCCCTCATTTGATGGCTTCAAAGCTCATAAATAAGCTTTGCCAAATTTTAAAAACCTCAAAACTGAGTGATTTAAACCCCTACATAAAAAGACAAATGGGTGCTGCACCCTCTTAAAGGAACATGTTTAGTCAAAATCAGATAATATTCTCAGAGCTGCTTGCTTTATCTTGTCAAAAAATGTGAGTCCTTAAAAGGCAAACAAAACCTTTGAACATTTTCAATGTGTTCTTGTTTTTTGATAAACACAATTTAAACATTTTTTGTTAGTCAATAAGATATTTGCAAAAATGTTATGCAGACCCCAGAAGAGGTAGAATTCTTCCTTTCATCACAACTGTGATCTCTTTTGTGCAACTTGTTGCTGGGACAGGTCGCCTGTCAATCACAGAGCAATTCAGAGATGAAAAGGGCAAACAACAACACAAATTCACAACTCCACTATGTTGCCTGACGTAAAAACATTTTTGCTCGACGATGTTAAACATTGAGAAGTTTTAATTGTTGTTATCAAACACAGTGCTTTGAAGCCAAAAACACATCAGAAATATTCAGAGCTAAGCGGGAGAATCAAGTCATTTAAAGTTTAAACTCAGTTTCACACAAAGACCCGAGCATAAATGTTTGACCTTTGAACTGGACCGTTGCAGGTCGCTACCAAGCTAATTTTCTATTAGCGTCTTTACAAATCTTTTACATTACATTACCAAGGCACATTAAAACAAACCTTTATCTTGGCTTTTCTTCCTATTTCTTTTCTCCCTCCCTGAAGGATAAGTCCTTTTTTTAGACATTGTTTTGCTTACTTAACTTCTTACCGGAGCTTTGCTCTGCACATTGCACAGCAGCTCATGGTACCGGGAAAGCGTGCAGTACCTACCGCGGCCACCAGGGCCCTTGGAGCAATTTGTTTTTTTTTGTTTTTTTTCTTTGAACCCAAAAAATAATGATTTCTACATATATTATCAAATATATATTATTGTAAAAACAAATCACTTAATATTCAAATTGTGTGTTTTTGATGTTATAACATAGAATTTATTACCAAAAAAACAAACAAACAAACAAAAAAACAGCTCCTCTATGGGGGCCCCTTGGTGGCCCTGGGGCCCTAAGTAGCGGCTTAGTTTGCTAAATCCTTGGACCAGCCCTGATTCTTAGTTTCCCTATACATGTTTTAGTATAGTCTGTCTTTTCTTGAGAAGGGTTGTTCTTGTGCAATATCCGTTCTCTACTTTAACAAACTCTATGATGCTCAGAAAAACAATCAGATTTGTTGAAATAATTTCATAAAGCTGATTTTAGTTCTTATGGGTGTACTATGTGGTCTTATTGGAGAAGCTTTATAACTTGATGTTGCATAATGAAGTTGGAGAGATTTATGTTTTGCTCACAACCACTTTCTATATATCATTTCTATATATCATTTGATTCTTATACTCCACACTTCCAGTGTGGAGTATAAGTATGTCACTACTTTAAGGAGGTTTTCTTGAATATTCAAAACCCTTCTTCATTCAAATTGCGCTTTGTAATTTGAGAAAATGGAAAAAGCATGTTGAGGGTATTTTTTCTTCTCTCTTTTACCAAACATCATAGAGTATGCATATATATATACACATATATAGTTTAGCACAGACTAATAAAAAATGTCCATTGAATTGTTATAACCCCCGAATCCACACCACAATTCAATACCTTTTAGAACAAGGTTTTACAGCATGTGTTGCCAATCTAAAACACGTGTGGAGAAAATTTGTCCCTGGGGTTGTTCTTTTATACTTGGCTGCACCTCAATAAAGTTTGCAAGCCTTTGCTTATATACTGCTCTGTTAAGAATCTACACATCAGGCTGAAGATTGGACTTGCCATAACTTGTTCCTCTGATTGGAGTTTTGTTGTATTATCTGGTTTCAGTGAAGCTTCAGCTGTTGTAGCTTGGCCACAGATATTGTTGTAGAATATTTTGCACTATGGAGATATTTATGGTTGTCCAAGTGCAAAACCAGTTCAGATTGGTATGGAGTAATTGTATTTTATATTTTGTGTTTGGTTTTCTAAGATGTGGAATTTTTTATTACTGGTAGACATTTTAACATTGTTACACCTAAACATATGTTTGGTTTAGTTGTTATGTTCTTCTAGAGATCCAAAATATTCTGAGTTCAAAGTAAACCCTGCTTTCTTTCACACATTGTATTACAAGTGCAGCTCAGTGAGTTGGTAATAGAGTTGAAAAGTTTTATTTATTTCAGTATGACTGACAAATAGCACTATATTAGACAATATTGGTACAGTTGTTCTGTTAATTTAGAGCATGTTTCAAACTCAAGGCCTGCGGGCCAAATGTGGCCTGCCGTATCTTTTTATGTGGCCCTCTAGACTCCAAAGTATATGAACAAGTTCCTCCAGTTTTTCAACAAATCTGCAAAACTCACTCAATGTTCACACAAAATCTGCAAATTCCCACATTTTTTTCAGATTTTCTACTGCAAGTGTTTCCTCAAAATTGGCCAAAAACATTGGGTTTAAGTGACTGCTGCCTCAGCCTACCTTGATGTCAAATTATAGTCTGTGATTGATATGCCGATTAATAAAAAGTCACATTTAACATCATACATTAGCACAAATATAAAAAATTCTTTACAAATATTTCTAAATTAGCACAACAAAATTTGTGATGTTGGTTGTTAAAAACCCAACAAAATACAATCACAAAATCGCGGATGGACTGATCAGTGTGAAAAGACGTTCAATATTATTTTGTTTTAAGAAACACTTATTGAAAGCTGAAACAAACAGATATTTATTGATATTTTGAACAGTTGAATTGGTTTTATCAATACATTCTGGCCCTTTAAGAGCATTTAGAATTTTGATATGGCCCAAAATGAAAATTAATTCGACTCCCCTGATTTAGAGGATTCTAGTTTATTAAACTTTTTTTTTTTCAGAACATTAGAATACATAAAACCAATATAATTTGATATTTAATACAGACATATCAGCATTGTGCAACAATAGTTTGGCTTGGCTATGAATACCACCTGATTATCAGAAATTAATAACCAAGCATCTCTTAATCTCTGCCAGTTATTGTTCAATGAATACAAGGCTTATGAGGTGCTATTAAAGAACAATAGATAAGAGCAAATTTACACACAGGCATTATCAAACAGCACAGCATACACAGAATAAACAGACAATTTCTCTTCAAAACACAAAACTTTATTAGCACAATACTTGACCTATTCTAATTTATTGAATATAACAGCATACTTGATGATTCTGACTCAAGGTGAGCTGGGTACCTACAGCAGTAAATATGGTTTGGAGTCAGACACTTGCAGCAGTTCACCAGTGCTTCACAGGGCCCACACTTTGTGTATCACAAGTTTTGGATACAATTTGTACAAACCCACTCCTACCTGCATGGAGCTCTAATTAATCTAATGGTGTATGTTTTCAGCTGTAGGAGGTAGGAGTACCCAGAGAAAATCCATGCTTGCAGAAAAAGCACATGCAAATGCCACAGTTTTGAACACAAAATCTTGTTTGCAACAGTATAAACAACAAATACAACTGTTCATCCTCTTACTCATTTGTTGTGTTTCTAATTGTATCATCATACGCTTTACTATTGTCATTCTAATCATTTCTCATATATATATGAGAAATTATATAATTATATATATATATATATATATATATATATATATATATATATATATATCCTCCTGAGACCCAGAGAAAAAAAAGTTTTTGAATTTCTTTTTTTTTTACACTACATGACTCTTTGGAGTGAAAAAACATCACTACAATTGAAAAAATTTCAAAACATGTTTTTA
>CAEGAD010025636.1:0-52967 GCA_903067055.1 Poeciliopsis paucimaculata
GGGCTCTGGGTGAATATTACGGGCATGTCGGGGGCTCTGGGTGAATATTACGGGCATGTCGGGGGCTCTGGGTGAATCTCCGCTGCTTGATGCTGAGCAGTCAGTTGGCGAGGGTTGGTTGGGGGCATTTTTTTGCCATGGGGATTGGGTCCTATGTTTGCCCCCCACAGAGGGAGATGCTTGGTCAGATGGAGCTTTTTGCCCCACATCTCACCCGGTGCCTCTTTACCGCAGGCTGCTCCTCCTGTGCCCTTGTGTGGGGCAGATGGCTGCCCCGGGGCGCTGCCTTGTTCTGCCTGGGGCAGCTGAGGTCTGCAGGGCCCAGTTCACCTGCCTGAACTGAGCGTTTCTACACTGAGCACCTCCAGGTGACAGTCGCTCACACACCCCTATACCTCTCTCCTTGGGGAAATGTGTCTTTTCTGTCGAAAGTATGAAAGTTTCTGTTCCTAAAGACGCTGAGTTACGTTGATCGTTAACTGCCTGATGGAGAGCATACAGCCTGTTGATGCCACGGCGAGTTTTCTTCAATTCAAAGTTATTAAAAATGTGATTCCAGAGCACAACACTGCCTAAAGATACTAAAATGACTTGAATTCTTTAACTTACAGAAAGGCAAAAAGGACGAAAAGAAAGATGGTATTACTCCTCATAACAGTGACATCATCTGGTGCATATGTTTTAAAATCATAAAGTTCTGGATAAAATGTAACAATTTAATCTTTTGAATGTTGAGATGCTTTAAACTTAAGTAATTTGTTGGGTAATTGCAGCCAAAGGGAGTCAGATGAAGGACGATGAAACAAATCACCGCTTGGTTTCAACTCTGCGCGATCTTCTCCGGCAGCCTGAACGTACCGTGAATTGTCCAGGACAACGCTGGATATTTAAATTCTGTTTTGAGAGATTTCAAGCTGGCGGTCATTAAGACGAAGGGCAGCTGTAGGACATGGCAGTAGTTCGCTCATCAGTATGCATTTACAGCTCAACCACAGGGAGGAAACATGGCGGCTGCACAGCAGAAATGTGAAGGAAAGCTTTGAGTTCATCAAGCAATTTTCTCTAATCGTTGGTTTCTATTCATGAATTTATCATGAATCCTGCTGACCTGAATGCACAAGAGCTTTCCCAACTGCTTACAAAGAAAGTATCAGAGGATTCAGATTTTCCTTTGAGACTTTTTAAAGTTTTTTTTAGCAAACATCCTTTTTTCTATTTCTCTCCGCCTTGCACTTTCCTTTTCTCTGATGTAAGCGCTGAAATGTTTTGAGTCTGAATCTGCTGAGACTTGCAGTCTAGTGAAAATGCTGTCATTAAATCCAAAACACAGCACTGTTCCTGCTTCTTAAGGAATACGGTCATTGAGAGCTGTTGAGAGGCGCTAAATGATTCAGTGGATTTGAGTTCAGCTCATTTGGTAAAGACTTAACCTCTGAAAGATATAACCCTCTGGAACCTGGTTTATGGAGTAAAATCTGAACCTCTGTGTGACAGACATGATGGTTTTTACGTCCTTCCAGTCCTTGGCTGTTTCTGTTCAGACCTGCCGTTAATGTTCCTGGCTGTGTATCATCTGCATAGTTTTGATAGCTGATCTTATTTCCTGTTATGACCTGAGCCAGTGGGATCAGATAGATGTTGAACCTTGGGGTTCACAATTGACCAGGTGTACCTAATAAAGAGGCCGGTCAGAGCACTTCATTATCAACAGGTTAAAATGTTAATATGTAATAAATCTTGGTCTGTATGTAATAAACTTTAAGTTTTGCTACTGATACAAAAAGCTTCTAGTTTTGGCTCATTTCATTTTGTTTGACGACTTTAGAAAAAATATTAATATTATATATATTAGTATATTATATACATAATAATATCTATGCATTTTTCAGCAGTAAGACTATTTTCTGTGAACTGTTTTGTCTGGTTTATCCTTAAGTTTCCTTTGGATTGTTTAGCGCTGGGTCTCTGTGTTGCATCAGTGTGTTACACAACCAGGCAACCCGTCCTTGGCGACCGGCGACCACAGAGCAGGACTGAACGAAGCTCTGAGCTGAAAGTGAAGGATTCTTTTCTGTTGGAGTTTCTCAGAGAACCATTTTATGCTGAACAGACAGACAGTTTGTGTCTCACTGAATCTCAGGGTGTGAATGTACTTTGAGTGTTTGTGACATCAGCAGCTCCTCTCAGACTCTGAGCGCCAGGTCAGCCTCTCCTGAAGCGAGCGAGCGCCTCAGTGATTCTGCCGCCCTCAGCTCTGCTGCAGGAAGAGGTCAGCCAAACAGTGGCGCCCGCCTGGAGACGGGACAACATTCCTGGTCCCTCTGTCAGGATTTGTCTCTGTGCTGACAGCTCTGCCAGGTGCGGCGCAGCAGAGGTCAGAAAGGGAGAGGAGTATTTTATCACTCTTCCATGAACACACCACATACTTTTTTTATTCTCTTTAGGCACTCAGGCTTTTTATGACTCATGAAATAACATTTGCAGTTTTGTGTGTTTAGCTAAAATGAACCTCTAAACAGATATATACTTTTTACAGCTTTGCACCTCTGTGCCATCAGTGATGAAAAATCTCATAAAGCAGCTTAAAATCAGAGGCGTCTAAATGAATGTTTACTTGGCTTCTTTCATCCTTCAAAGAATAAGACCATAAAAAGTTTTACAAAAGATTTGAGAAAAACAATTTGCAACTTCATACATGATTAAAACTCTTAAGAACCAATAGCTGAATGACATTAAGGCTGCATCCTTCACACCACCGTGTTCAGGCCGCTTTAATCCAACTCCAGTCCATCTGTCTGTAAAATCCGCTTCGTTTGGGGAGATGTGAATGAAAACCTCAGTCTGGGTTCGGTTGAAGGAAACTGCTTCGGTTTAAATGCATGTGTGAACGCCAAGCGGACCAGAAACCGCTCCAAAAGCAAGAAGTGACTACAGCGCAGGGCATTCTGGGTAAACCAAAACAAAAGTGCTAGCCTAGCGCTAGCAGGGGAAATGGCTCCTGGTCTTTAGCCAATGACTGAAGAGAAATTCTCCAATCGCTAAAATCTGACGCCTCCATCTTGTTTCCATCTAGTGGAGAAGGAAGTTGCCTCAGTGTCTTCAGAGGTTTTAGTGTCGTTTCCTTCAGTGGTTCTTGGTGCAGCGCCCCCACAGGCCAGGAGGGGAACAGGTTGGTTTGGGTCAGAACCACAGCAGCTGCAGGTGGAGACGGAAATGTTGCAATTTTGGTTCCTAACCGAGTCTATTGCAGTGGTGTGGAAACGTCCTGAGTGACTCTGACTTTTTCACACAAATATCTGAAGGTTCTGCATGTCAGCAAACCTGGGTTTGTCCATGTTTCTATACCTGAGACGTTCAGCCTGCTGCATTAATTACAAAGATCAGAACAGTTTGAGTTACAAAGATGCTGTTTGCTGAAAGCAATTCATTCAGGAGGGAGTACAGATGGGCACATTAAATGGACATGGTTTATAGTATTATTAGTAATAGTAGCAGTAGTAGTAGCTGTAGTACTACAGCCCCATTTCTGTCTTACAACCCTGTAATATCCAAATGTTCAGAAGGTCTTTATTTTTGTCCAGAACTAACAGAAATAAATCCCTGACAGTTTCTAGACGATCGATGGCAGCACCAGAAATAAATCCTGTCTGTGATGAATTTATATAATATGAGATTCACCTATAAAAAGATGTGAAACTAGTGAAATAAACTATGTTTTGATCTCCAAGTTACAGAGCTGCACCTTTGCAACAGGCAAAGTTTTAAATTTTCCTACATCTTTTTGTTGAAGTTGAAATAAATCTGTTCATACAGCACGAAGGTAAAAGTGCCTAAAAATGCCCCACAGCTTCTGTTGCCCCCTCACACTGTGATTTCCACCCCCATGTGGTGTGCAGACGCCATCAGACACATCATCCAGCTTCAAACAGAGCAGGCTCTTCTTTTATGTAAAATCTGCATGTCGGTGTTCAGGTGGCTGGTTGTTATTTTTCATCCTGTCCTCCATGGTAACCGGCTGACGCAGCACGCGGCGCGCGCTCCAGAAGGGCGGCGCGCGCTCCAGCGGGGTCGGGAAGAGGACGGCCTCTGGGCTGATCCCAGACCTGCTCTGTCTCCTGGCAGGACGCCTCACTGTCCCAACTCCAATGGCCCCCGACACATTTCCAATAAGTTCGTCACCTTTTTTCTGTTCTCCTGAATTTACATCAGAGCAGCCGGTGTCTCAGGAGAGGCGTCGATCACTCGTCTCCCTTCAGCTCTCTGATTCTGTCTTTAAGCCTCAGGGTAGCTGCTGCTTCCTGACAGATGGAAGGAGAGCTGATCTATAAACCCTCGGCTTCTGTATACCACACAGAAAATATGGTTCAAAAGCTGGAAGCCTCAAAGCAAACTGATGATCATGGTGACTGAAGAAACAGCAAAGACAGCATCTTCTCCTCTAATAAAGGGGAAAGTTGAATCTTTTGTTGGAGTTTATTTTTTATTTAATAGTTTTTTTATGCCTGGAGTCAGAACACAGGCCTCCATCACAACTCGGACGGTGCCGACCTCAGGATATTTCCCCACACTGGGTGGGTCTGCATAAAGATGGCCGCCGTTGCCTGGTTGAGTCAGGCCGAAGCGTTCTGAGGATTTACTCTAAGGCCACGTATAACGCTCCATGTTCATGTCGTACCCCAAAGAAATCAGCCAAGATATGAGCTGAGCGTTGTGACCTCTGGGTTCCCCCTGGAGATTCATCTGTCCAAACATAATCGTTCAATCGTAAACAGGAAGTGATGTCCAGCCATACCAGTAGTCCTAAAAATCAGAAAACCGTTTAAAACATTCAGTGAGAACAAGATGGTTTAACACAGGTCAGCATTTCACTGAGTTTAACTTTAAATAAGTTGAGTTGCAGCTGTGATGACTGCAGTTAACCAAATCCCTCCGCCAGCTGCAAGACGCCACGATGTGCTGCACCGTCCTCATCCTTCCGCCTGCAACCCGAAACAACAAAATTATCCTGTTTACACAAACAGCCTCAGAGTTTTAAGGGATAACTGCAGTCATTACAGCTGCTGGGGCAGGGGGGCCGCTGTCGGACGGCCCGCTGTGCGTAGGCAGCATCATAACCTGTACTTATCCCAGAGCGGCCCGAGCAGCTGGGTTTGAAGTCTCAATTGAGCGGGGAGAAGAGGATTCCCCCGCTGACACGGCACTAGTGCTGCACTTTGCCGGCGGTTCATTTAATAAAGCGTCTTCTGAGGAGCTCCAGGGGCGGCGAGGCGTTCAGGTTCACCGCGCTCTGGAAGATTTCCTCCTGTGTCAGCTGCTTCACCCCTAAACTCCAGCAGTTTGTGTAAATTAAACACCCACATGTCTCCAGTCAGTTTTTATTAAACCCTGAAGGAGCAATAATTAATTTATGACCTTTACTGAACAAAGGATCTTCAGGATGAGGGTGGAGGTCCTCCACCTGCATGCTAACAGGCTAGCAGGGATCCAGGGAAGATTTAAAGGATGACTTTTATGTGTCAGATCTGTTTGATTAAAGAGAAGCTTAATATTAAATAGAATTTTCCTTTTAATATACATAATCATATGTTTTTGTTCCAAATTAAAGGAGTCTGACTTGGAACAGAAAAGGTTACTTTAGGCCAGAGTGCTGAGTAAAGAAACACACTGCAGGCAGGAACGCTGCCGGGTGTTTCTGCAGGCCTAGGGTCAAAGAGCCGCTGCATGGGCTGACGGGAACCGTTCAGGGAGGACAGCAGAGGACTGGGGAACCGCCATGACGAGTTGCTGTGTGGAAATGCTTCTCATCCAACAGGGAGGGGAAGATTTTCTCATTACTGTCTGGAATAACAGAGTTGGAGTCCAGACTAATTTATTTTGGTTGCTCTCTGGAACGTTCAGGCTGCATGAGGAGGCAACTGGTTCTGGGACTTTCCAAAAACCACCGGCTGCATGTTTTGTTCGATAAATTTGAAGTAAAAATGTGTTTTATTTGTCCACATGCTCAGATCTGTTTTTCTTCCTGCTGTTTAAAACCAACAGAAGTTTCTGCACCAGAACACACAGAACTCACCTGCTACAGCTTTGAACTGATTGGCTGCATTTTAGCAACAATTAAAAGCCAATCAGTTGTTTGAACCCTAACAAAACATTTGTTTTGCTTCTTGTGAAGAACATGAAACCTACAAACCTAAATACACTTTTGTAAAGTTTTAGACAAAAATCTAAAAATGAGGGAAGAAAATGTTTTGCAGGGTTACATTATGGGATGGAAAAAGATGCCTCAAGTAAAAATCTTTATTCCTCAAAATGCATTAAGGTCTTACTTTGGGACAGGTTTGGTTTTCCAGTGAAGGAGCCAACACGCCCATTAGCACCACTAGCAGAGCTGCGGCTCTTGTTTTAGCTGCAGATAATGAAGAAAGTACAGCTAATGGGGATCCTTAAGATCCAAATTACTGCTTGAAAACAGAGCAGCAGCCAGAGAATAAGAGCTTTTAAAAACCAGAAATGTCATCTTTCTGAGAAGTTATCCCTAATTCGCTGGTATTGATCTAAAATTCTGTCAAACCCCTGTGGAGATTTTCACCATCATTTCACAATATTAGGTGGCACAAATCACCATAATTGGCCCTTTAACTGCTGGGGTTTTATTTTATCAAGGTGAAGAAAATCATAATAGGTTTTCTGAAGAAAATGACTTTATCCTCCAACCCTTCCACTGACTTCTCCTTCACTGAAACCCCAGACAGCAAAGAGAAACCCTGACTCTACGAGTCCGGCTAATGATTCATTCGCCGCTGCGGCGCTAATAAAGCAGAGCAGAAAGAGCTTTCAAGCCACAGGGGGCAGCTGGCCTAATGGAAATTACACCTTGATCACATTCACCACAGCAAAACAGTGGGCCTTATTAAGATGATCAACAAATAGCAGCATTTTTCATCCGTAAACGAGGTCAGGCAATCAGCACTTGATATGCTTCTCCGTCTTCTCACAACAGGAAGCTGCTGAGAATCAAGTGAGTATTTATAACTTTCCTTCTGCATTTAAATAAACTCTGGATTCTATCAGGACTTTAAGCAGAATAATTACAGAGATGATAATGCTGCCAACTGTTTGGAAAAATGGATGGAAATTAGATATGGAAAGTTCAGAAGACGACAACGCCGGACTGAAATAATTTCTACTGACGTGGAAAATGTGTTTAAATAAAACAAGAAAAGATTTCAAATAAAGAAGACATCGCAAGACTTTATTGATCAATCACCAGCTGTATTTCTGTTGACATAAAATGACGCCGATTGGAATTATGAAAATAAATTTGCTTAATGGAAACACGACAATTTAGCAATATATTAGCATTAACTGCTACATGTTTAGCATTGAGATGCTACTAAAGGCTAGCTTCACTGATAGGCTAACTGCTTCTAGCACAATTTGAACACAAAAGTCTTTTCCAGCGTCCAATCAGATCAGTTTTAGAATCATAATTTAACCCTAAAGGGACCCGAGAGTCGAATTTGTGCATCAAATTTAAGGACGTGCCAGAAACACGAGAACGGTTCCGCTCTGAGCTTTTGTATGTACAAAAAGTGATATATTGCATCACATTTTATAAAGTTTATACAGATAATTAATCAGAATTAATTGACTAAGTTCTCAGCCAGGGAGGAAAACAGAAAATATTCCTACAGTCCAAAATGTACCAATTTTCTCCGTGATAAACTAAATAATTGCTCTTTTTTCTAATGTTTCATTGTAGTAGTTTATTATCTTTGATTTAAAGTATCATTTATTTCTATTAATAGAGAATTTAGTCAGAAACATAAAGGTCAGCTGTTACACTGAGGGAAGCGTTGGCTTTCATTGTGATCATTTGTCTCCCAAATTACTGACTCTCACACCGAGCCGCTCCATCAGACGTCCATGCATCAGACTACAAATGTTAACCTTAACAAGCTGTCTGCATAAAGTCCGCACAGCTGCCGGGTTCTTCCATCAAACAGACACAGAGGGAAACATTCACAAACTTTCCGCCCGGCTCTCCCAGCCGCAGATCATCTCCTGCCCTTTTGTCCTTGCGGCTCTGCACAGCTCCTTTATGAAGTCTGGAACAATGTGCTAACTCTGCTTTCCCACCAAACTCCTCCTGAAGCCGCCTGGGAGGTGAGCGGCAGCATTACCAGGTCGGCCGTGTCCTCATGAGGAAGTTCAGGAACTGAAGGCTCATTAAACGGACGATGCTGCTTTGAAAAACCTCTTTTAGTTTCATTTGTAAAGAGAAACGAGGATCAGAGCAGTTTTTATGAAGCAAAGTGAAGTAAAACCTTCCTCTTTGCTTCCAACAGACTCTATAGCACACCTTCTTCTTTTTGATTAAGTGGAATATCATCATTGGACCTTCCTCCCTGTGATCGTCATGGTAACCTCTCTTTAATCCCACCGCATCCTGCAACATTTCCACCATCATGATTCAAACGCTGCATAGTAAAATAATCCCTCTGCCCTCTGCAGCAGTTCACACACGGCTGTCGCTGCTGAAAGAAACGGCTGTGAAGGTCTGAGGAAAGTTTGGTTGATTCATTCAGAGGTTCAGATTTTATCTGTAAAATTCAGTTTATTGTTGCCAGGGAAACGGGAAGCCATTAAATTTTAAAGGTTTACTTGTTAGAATTTCAGATAAATAATCTAAACTTTAATAATGTTCTCCACCAACCCGTCTGAGACAAACCTCTAATATTCATCTTTTTTTTATTTTCAGGCTCTGAATCTTATGATTTTATGAGTCCTGATGAAATTCATCCAGACATAAAACCTCCTGGAGCCTTAAAAAGAGACAACAAATAGTTTCACTGTGAAGTTTTCCTTCAGTAGAAAACGTCAGACTAAAGGAATAAGGAGAAAAAATCTTTGAGGAATTAATAAAATGCATAACTGGTTTTATGATGAAGCAACTGGATGCAGTTTGAAGATGTGAGTTTTCTCTAAATGACACTGAAACGTTTGTCTCTTTTCCCCCTCAGTTACTATAATCTATTATTATTATAATTATCTGGGCTTTCCCGAATTGTTTAAAGAAATAGTAATCAAACTGTATGGTTCTGAAGACATTATTAATAAATAAATGTGATTTATCCCATAGAAATAACCGTAACAGACATTTGGTCTGATTTTATTTCAGACACAGAAAAAAAGGTGTATGTAAACTTGTGGTTTCAAACTGAAGGTTTTTCTCTTTTATTCTTCAGGTTTAATTATGATCCAACTGTCCAGTCACATCAGAATGAAAAACTTTGCAACTCTTTTTAGCGCCTCCGATAATCATGGTGTTTATTGTTCTTGATAATTTGGGCTCATTATGCATGCATATGATTGAAAACCAGCCACTGCAGCGATTAGATTAAAAACGTTGCTCCTAATCCAGGAAGTAAATCAACCTGCGGCTCAGCAGGTGAAGCTGCTCTCAGCGGAACGTCGCCGTGTCAATAATGATAAGGAGAAATTAGAAACATTTATTCAACAAAGTGTTGACACGAGTGCTTAATCAACAAGTCTGCTGGAATCACTGAAGAGTTTCCACACAGCAGCCAGAGACTTCCGATGGAAACGCAACAGGAAAATCAACCAGAACTCATTTTATTTCACTTTATTCTGCTCAGACTTTAAAGTTCATAAGCTTAGAACTGATTCCATTGTAATTAAAATCCAAAACTTACAGCTTTTTCAGTAATTCAATAAATCTTAATTTTCTTATTTTTTCCCCTGTTTCTGCATTGTGTCAAATCATATAGGATATTTAGTGAAATAAAACATATTGAATCAGAATGAAAGGTGGAGCGATGAATCAAGTTGTATTGAATCATTGTTGAATTCAAGATATACACAAATATAACAGATCTATAACGGTTATTTACAGCTGGATCACATGAAACTTATAACATGTCTGGATAAGTTTGTGCTTGTTCTTCATGGACACTTTATTGACAAATGTCTCAGTTTTTGTATCTTGTGTTATATTTAGCTTTTCAAGTTTTTAAAGAGGAACAAACTGACCATAATTCATCAACATCTCCAAATCTATTTTTATTTCCAATCTAACAGTTTAGACTGAGACTCCAGTCACACTTATCCAAGTATCAAAAATAAGACTTAAGACTCGACTTATCCTTAAAGGTTTAAAACTGGACTTGGACTCTTTGGACTCTTTGTAATGATGAATATCTGATGTAAGAACAGATGAAAGGAAGCTGCTGTCTGAACTCCAGCTGCACATTTTACTGTGAAAGGATCAAAACCAGTGATGGTTTTATTTTTTTCATCACATCAAAAATCACCTGAAAAAGAGACAAAAACCACAAAACTTTCCAGTCACAGTTAATTTGATAATAAAACACGTTTTCTGAGGAAAGGCAGTTTCAGCCCTGAGTGAAGCTGAAGTTGAAGGGCTGAGAACAGCAGGCGAGGGTTCGGTCAGCGCCTGATTTAATAAATCATATTCCCTCAGAGCCGTCTGCAGACCAACATGATGCAACCGGCACGTGTTCCTGATACATGCAACGCACCCTAACTGGGTTGTTTAGGGCTGAACAGATGGAAATGTTCTAAACTCCCACTGTGTGCTTTCACCAATAATCCGACAGATTCCAAAGCAACTCGCTCAAGTTTCATCCAAAGCTGACAAACTCTGGTTTATTTAGTCAAAGTGTCACAGAACCAGCTGATGCATTTGCCAGGCAAAGCTTAAATAATGTTTGGAAAGGCTCACTCTTTCAGAAGCTGCAACACTTCATGTCAGCACATGAAATAAGGTTATTTCTGATGTGTGCAGCTCAGGTTGCCTCCTGTTAGACACGCAGGCGTTCCTCAGGTTTAATAATAGATGCAGCGCGTACATCCAGAGCATTTTATGCCTTCGTCTCATTCTGTGGGTTTGTGTGTAAAAGGGCTTATATATTCTTCAGCTCTTATTTGACAAAAACATGTAAACAGTTTCTTTTAGCAGATCTAAAAGAGTCAACACAAAATATGTTATTGTTTTTGATTTCTTCCTATGAATAAATTAAGAGCAGAATTCAAGTGTTTATTTAACGCTAAAATACAAGAACGAAAGTTTCTGATTTAACAAATGAAGTTCGTCTGGTTTATTATATTAAACATGTTAAATATTGTCTGTTCTGAACATATCAATCTGCAGGTAAATGAAAACAACATTAAGACACTTTGCAAATCAAATAAAGTGAAGATGCCAACTTTCTATTTGAAGCAACTTTTTGAAGCTATAAAGCCGTCAAAGCTGGCAGATTCCCCTCAGCCTACAAATGAATCTGATTATTTACCACAGCTGTCGGCTTCAGTGAAAGGCATGTCTGGTTTAAATGTCAGACTCATCTACAGAATGTGTGCATCAGTGATATCAGGCCTACCGGCAGCCATAACCCCGCTCCGCTTCTAAATTACCCGCTGAAATGACAGCAGAGCTTCGCTGTCTGCAGCATTCCTCTGCTGGAGAAAAGACGAATTTTCATATCCAGAATCAAATCCTGGAGCTGAAGGTCTGAGCATGAACTTCTAACCTGCAGCCAGACTTCAGTCAGAGTGACACCATAATTAATCTGGGGTTTGTTTAGTTCTAGCTTTGCATATTTCCTCCTGAGTTTGATGGTTAAGATGTTGCAAATGCAACATTTGTTCCATTTCCAGCTGCTGTGGTCAAACCAACCAAAACCTTTAAAGCCTGTTCCTCTCCTCACCTGTGGGGGCGCTGCAACACGAACCACTGAAGGAAAGACAGAAAATCCTCAGAAGACACTGAGCGCAACTTCCTTCTCCACCAAATGGAAACAGAAATGGAGACGTCAGATTTGGAGGATTCCACAGTCCTGCAGGTTTTAATCTAGAGGTAATAGTAGAGATAATCCAACCATTCAGATAATCCAACCGTCCAGATAATCCAACCATCCAGATAATCCAACCATCCAGATAATCCAACCATCCAGATAATCCAACCGCTCAGATAATCCAACTGTCCAGATAATCCAACCATTCAGATAATCCAACCGTCCAGATAATCCAACCGTTCAGATAATCCAACTGTCCAGATAATCCAACCATTCAGATAATCCAACCATTCAGATAATCCAACCATCCAGATAATCCAACCGTTCAGATAATCCAACTGTCCAGATAATCCAACCATCCAGATAATCCAACCGTTCAGATAATCCAACTGTCCAGATAATCCAACCATTCAGATAATCCAACCATCCAGATAATCCAACTGTCCAGATAATCCAACCATTCAGATAATCCAACCGTCCAGATAATCCAACCATTCAGATAATCCAACCGTCCAGATAATCCAACCATTCAGATAATCCAACTATTCAGCTCACATATTAATGCAGTAATTTATTCTAATATAGCCTCAACAGTCTTGAGTGTATAGAGATAAACATAATTATCATTTTTAATGAGCTCATGTAATATTCTAATTCATGAGTAATTAAAATTTTATGTTAGATTTAATCGACAACATTTCATAAAATGAATGTTTGAAATATTTTCCCTCTTTGTGGTTAATCCACATGAGTTTCACTTTCTGAAATGAGGGACAAAATATTGAATCATTTTCTACTCTAATAGTTTTTTGTTATTTACTAAATGTTACCTGATTACATAAAAAGAACTAATGAAGGAAATTTACCTGCTTTACTAACTCCTGCATATTTACTGATATGTACCTCTTTCAGTCACATAAATGGTTGGATTTTTTTTTTTTACAGTTTTGTTCATTTATTTAGTTATTTTTAAGGCTTATGCTGAGTTTTCTGCCACAGCAATCCCCTTTGATGCTTTGCAACATGGTAACAATAAGTTATTATTACTTCAGATGAAGTGACTGAATCCTGAGACAAACAGCAACAAACCAAACAGCATAAAACATGAAATAAATGCAGATCATGAAGCAAAACCAGAGTAAACTCAACAAACAGAAACATCAGGCAGAGGTCTGCAGAAAGCAGAAGTAGGTCAATCAAAGCCACAAAGTAGCAGAGAAATAATATCTGTTTAATAACCGAGATGTTCATAAAAGACCCTCTGAACAGAACTGCCCTGACAGTCTGCAGGTCAGGAAACATCCAGATGTCGTCCTGAACCTGAACCTCCAGCCGCCTGGAGCTGCTGGCGGTTCGGCTGCTGTTTTCATCCCGATGAGTGAACACAGGCTGAACTAAGTTGAATGCATGAACATGTCAACAGCTTCAGAAGCTCATCCGTCTCCCGGTCTTCAGCTCCTGGATCATTAGTCTGAGTCTAAACAAAACCTGCAGACTCTCTGCTTCAGGCCGGGAGGCAGACGCTGATCCTGCAGGAATCTTCCTTCATGTCGGATAATAAGTGAAGTCGGAGCGAGAAAAACTTCCTAATTGATAATTGATTGTGTGCTCATTAACAAAGGTAAGGCCTCCAGCATGCAGCTCTCTGACACCATCATTGAGCTCATTCATTCACTCCACGCTGACAACTCATTTAATCGGGCCAATCGGATCCAAACAGCCTGTTGATCTGTTCATGTCGACCTGCTGGAGTCGCGCTGCGGCTCCGACGCCTCCAGTCTGCCGCCAGCCGCTGATGAAAGCTCTCCAGGTTCCTTCCTGGTGTCTGCTTGTCGAACAGCGATCCAACACGCAACCATCTGTTTGTGTCGGCGTTAATCATATCGCTTCTCTTGCGTTATTGTTCCAGATGGTGCCGATAATTGCATTGTTTCATCTGCAGATGTTTTATGGTGCAGTTCTGCTGCACAGCCAGCTGTGGCTAGAACAATTAATGTGAGAATAATCGTTTTCCCGCTCAGTTTCCGACTCACTAACGGTGCGACCGGCACCATCGGAACCACTGGAGACATTTTAACAGACAAATGGAGTCCAAGTTATTGTCTGCTCCACCTGCGTCTGCAGACAAAAATGACCTCTTAAAAATTCTCAGCGATATTAGATTTACATGTTTATTCACATTCTTACCATTTTAATGCTGCTGGGCATCAAATGGACCTTTTTGAGTTTCTCCGGTACTTTGGTGACCTGCATGATCCCGATGTTGGGTCGTTATCTGCAGGAGATAAAGAGATGCTTAGGAAGTAAATCAGCCATTTGAATCACTTGTGTTGGACGGGGACGCTTTCGATGAGCAGCCGGACCGTTCCGGACCGGTTCGGTCCGGAACGGTCAGCACTGTCCAGAACGACCGCTGGCTTTTAGCTGCTGGGGAGGAGAGCAGGGCGTCGGAACCAGGTGGATTTAACTAAACCAAAAACTAAAGTACCTCTGATCCAACAACAAACCAAACACCTGAAAGAACAAAGAATAAGAATCCAGAGGAATGAATATGGATGAGAAGAAATTGGATTTATTTGTGCTGTTTCATCTGAGCCTCACTGAGTCAGTCACACATTTACATGTAATCATCTATTCATGTCCAACTGGACAAACTGTTTTCTATTTCATCCACTGACTTACTTTGCAGCAATCCCTCCTCTTTAACAAGCATGTGGCGACAGTGGACAGTTGATTGCATGAGCAGTCCCTCACTCTGAGAATGCACAGTGGAAAGGAAAAATACCTCTAGGAAATTGGAGAGAAACTATTTATATTTTCTATATTCCACACATACAACACAACTAAAGTGGTAAAAGCTGCAGGGAGTCAGGTGGGTTAAAGTCTGGTGTTGGCTGGTTTCCCTACAGTGTGCAATATTAAATGACTTGGCCCCAAAGAGCTCCAAACCTACATTATGCAGCCGCTTCTCATTATGTTGGAGGCATAAAGCAAAGCAGCGACGGCGGCTGGAACAATGGCTGCAGCCGTCTCAGTTCCAGGGATTAAGTTCTTGCAGAGGTTTGCTTCCTGCTCTGCTTGTTTTCCAACACAGGAAGTGGCTGCAAACATCCAGAACATTCAAAGTGAAGGAGTTTCCCTCTGGTGAGAGGAGCAGCGCTGAGACATAAACTTTAAGAGTCACATATCCTGCAGGGTCAGAAGTGAAACGTTGGTGCAGTTTCTGCTCAGAGGAAGCTGAGGAGCCTATTTCCCCTAATCGGCTGTGTGAGCAAAACGCCGCTGATTCAATCTGAATGTGACCAATGTTGCTGACTGAAGGAGGCACAGCAATTTAGAAAGCGGCGTTATTTTCCTTCACTATTGTCTGCTGGCAGCGACGTCATGGCGACCGCCGTCGCATTACCGCGCAGATACCTGAGCATCAGCTGTCCCATCTCACAGAGCTGGCGCAGGGAGATGAGGGTCAGCAGACCCCATCAAAGGTCACATCACGACTCCAGCTCATCGCCGCCGCTCAACCCCATCAGCAGGGAAATGATATCAGTAGCAGGTGGGAACAGCTGGGACGGAGGAGAGAGTATCAATTCTCATTTTAGGACCGATGTACAATTGTTTTGTTGGTCCTAAAAGCTGAGAAGGAGCCAAATTCTTTCACTGGCGACTCTGGAAGTTTAAATTCAGCACTTTTTCCTCATTATCTAGCAACCACTGAGCTTTAACTGTTATTGTAGGAAGCACAAAGCAGCAGCACAATGCTAATCTTACAGTGAAAAGGCGTGGCAGGACATCTCCTGTTAGGAATCTAATTTCCTTTGTGCTCTCCGAATCAACCGGTGAATCGGTTTAATTAAATCATGTATAATTCAGGACCTCGCAGCCGCATGCGTTGGCTCCGCTGTAAATGCCCACCAAGCAGAGCAGATCGTCATTACTAATGAAGTTTGAGATGTTTACAGAATGAGTGAAGATCTGATCTGTGCGTCCAGAGGCAGAGATTTAACTAAACACACAAAAACCACCAGCAGGGGAAGAAAACAGCTTCTGTTCTGCAGCAGGAGAGAAAAAACTCAGTGATTAATGGCTGGAGAGGCAAACATGAGAGCAGTGACACATTAGGCGATCAGAGGAGGGACGCTAAAATGAAGTGGTGCAATGAGGAGCTGAATATGTGCAATGGGTCAGAGCACACCAAATGGAAAATAACTAATCACTGGCATCATAATAGCTCTGCAGAAAGGCTGTTTTGTCTCCATTTTGGGGAAAGTAGGCAATTTAGGCGGTGATTTAAAGCCGGAGCAGGACAGGAGAGCGGGGAGCGGTGCAGCTTCACCCTGATGGAGATCACTCAAACACGCCGCTGTCACTGAAGACCGCACAAAACAGAAAGCATATTTCAGCTTCTACCTCATTTTTCAAGCTTAAAACTATTTTTTCTCTCTTTAACTTGGTTTTCTTTTTACTGAATCAGCGCTTTGGTTTCAACAGCTCAATGACCTGCTGTATTTGCCTTTTTCCACCAATCAGATGTTGGAGGGAAACATGCTTACGGGACCGCTTTTAAATCACTTTATTGTGCACTGCTTTGAGAAATGTCAATACTGCTGTTGTCAAAGTAATTTAGTTACATGCTTCTCTGGCCTGGGGACAAACTGGGAGCTGAAATGTTTGGATCTTTGATGGTTTTTGTTGCTCAGGTGATGAAACAGGAGCTCCGGGGTTTGTGGGGAACCGGTCACAATGTAGGATGTCCACTGGGTTCCAGTCCAGAACCGTCTCAGACTCAGACATCACCTTACTGTAAGCCATAGGTTAGTCAGCATTTGTGAAACAATCTAAAAGACAAAAGAAAAACAGTTACATCTTGCAGGACCCTGAACGTTAAAATCATGGTTTTAAAATAAATTGTAATAAACAAGCAAGTAACCAGAAATGAACAAGCAACTAGTATTAATCAGGTAACCTGCAACGACCAGGTAACTAGTAATGAACAAGCTCCTAGTAATTAACGGTTAAGTGACCATCACAAAGTCTGGTCTATCTGAAAGGTCAATCTGTTGCCTAGGGAACCAGGCTCCGGCAATGATCCAACAGGCACCTGAGAGAAAGTTATTTCTGAACCAGTTTGTCATTTTTTAAGAGCCTAACTCATTTAGACTGAGTTTTGGTACAACTTAATATCATCTGCATAAAAATCATAGGTCTTCCGAAATCGTCTGAGTGGATGAACATATAACCAAAAACTTTGGATTCAACTGGTAAAACATTTTGTAATTTATCAGTTGAATCTGACATGACAGAGTTTAGACACTGAGGCTGAAGGTGAAACTTAAACCAGTTCATGAGATTCAGTTAAGACGGGGAAATGGGCGGGGCCAAAGGCTGCTGAAAGGTCAAACTGTCTACAGTCATCCTGTCCGTCCTGTTCTTCTGTCCGTCCGTCCGTCTGTCCGTCTTATGAAGTGTGAGGGAAACCCTGAGTGCAGAAATGGCAGGAAGCTGCAGTTAACAAAATTTTCCATAAATTATTTGGAGCTAAAGATCCATATTTGATGAATTATTAGAAAGTTAGAATGAATCAATCTAATTCTGAATAATAAACTGTCCTCCTTGCTGCAGCAGTGAACCATTATGCATCTTTTGGGAAGGACATTCATGATGAACCACAGATACATTAAACTGATTGGTTGAATAAATCATCCTAAATGTGATTTGCTTTTGGGGAAATTTTGTATTATTTGCCGTTTGGGCATTTTTCTTCATTTTATTGGTTGTTGCTAAGCATCTCAAGCTGTTTGTCAGCTTCAGCTGCTGCTTGTGTTTCTGGTCAGGCTTTTCTTTGGAAAAGTATCAAAAGAAAAGCCTGAGTTGTTGACTGGTTTGTTGGATTGGAGGCAATCGGATCAGCACCGACAGCGGAAGAGTTTTAATATCAGCATATAGATTTTTATTGAAGTGCGCAGATGTAAATGCGTTTGTCCAGACTATGAGGATCTTCCCTGTGCAGCTCAAACTCACAGATTTTATTCTGAGGAATTTCATATCCAGAACTGAACATAATTCTGAACAATTGCTCTGATATTTATAAGAAAACAGTTCATTGGGATTTTCTGGTGCTTTTTTTGTTCTTTTCAACTATTTTTCCTGCTATAGTGTGAAGATAATTAATTCTATACCCTTATAGCCAGTGAAACATAACTGTGTTTCTATTAAATAAAGTCGTATCTTCTTGGTTGCTGTTGATCGCTCGTCTCCTGCTGGTGTCTGGTCAGAGTAATTAGTTTAACCTCTTAACCTCTTCCTGGTAACCTGCAGCAGTGTTATGTTTTTAACTCAGACATTCTCTGCTGCATCAGTGTTTCGGACTCACACAGAACCGGCTGAAGGCCTGCGTTTCAGGGACATGAAGTTGGAAATATAGTTTAATTTGCTGTTTTTTTACACATTAAATGACAAAAATAACTTCATCACAGCTTCTGCATTTTGGATCAGCCAGGCGGTTAGCCATGTAGCTCCTCCTTCACAATAAGTCCACCACCAACATCCATCAGGAAAAACTCATGTGGGGCCAATAACAAATTAAATTCTCTCAAATATCTGTGCAGTTATTCCAGAGTTTGTGTTTCTGGTCCTTTTTTCACACGTCCCTAAATGGACCAGACTGTCTAGACAAATGAATTAGAGTTGGATTAAATCAGACTCAACTGGACTGGTGTGAATTCAGCTTTACTCACAAAACCTAAACAAACTTCTATGAAACTTTAAGAAATAATTATTTCCGTCTTTTGATTTGTGTTTATTAGAACATTAAAACATTAAAACCACTGGCAGCTTTAAGTAAACGCTTCTCATTTTATGGTAGAGAAAAAATCAGCAGCTGTCTGAAAAACTAAAATCCACTCTTACTGCTACCAGAGGAATTAAACTTCAGACAGAGCTGTAGTCAGAAGCATTGATTAACTGATCATCATTAGTGTGAGCTGCAGCATTGGGGTCATTAATGCTAAGAACAAATGACAGCAGCGATGATCTTTGCACAGATGGATCCAAAGTTGTCTAATATTTATGGAGGAACCTGAACGCAGCGGATCGGGCCGGTGGCTCATGTTGGTTCTGTTTGTGACCTCATGGCGAACACGCTGTGGTCACTGAGGTCCAGGAACTGCAGGTCTGTCCAGTAGCTGAGGCTCGGTCTACACCAGGTCATCACCGGGACAGGAGCACAAATGCAGCATCAGCACCACAAAATGGCTGACAAAGAACATAGTGACGGTGTTGTAGCGGCCCAGTCAACGTCCGGACCTCAACTTGACTTAAGAGCTGCGGTGGGACCTTTAGAGAGTCGTAAAGATATGAATGTCTGTCAACATCAATGAACTGCAGCAAGGATGGAGGCAGGGAGGTGAAACGGTGCAGGAGAAAACGCCACTGCTGGGGTGTACTTACTTTTCTCTCATCACTTTAGGGCTGAGTTTGTTCATAAGTCAATATTGAAAATTAAAATATGTGATATTGATCATAAAATGTTGCTCTCAGCATCTGAATTGGGAAACGGCCCTGAGTTCATTAAACTCCTGGTTAATGTTGCCAATAAACCCTCATTAAAGGCCTGATGTGAGGATGAGGAGTGATGACCTGCATCTCTCCGTTCCAACTGAAGAACGAAGATCCTGTTTTAGTTGAGTGGAAAACAAAAACATGCTCATAAAGTTTCAAATCATCAGTAAACAGTGAGCTGTTTAGCCTCAAAGTGGATGAAGGCCGTTCACTTTTCCAACGATTCCAAAGTTTCTAGGAAGCTAGAAAATATGAGTCATCACCACTAGAAATAAATCAAAGTCAAACATGCACAGTGTGCCAAAATTAAAACGTGGACAAAGTTGCGGGCTGGTTATGGTTATTGACTGATTTATTAAAATAATTGTTACACATTTGGTTTGCTGTGACAGCCTGGCGACCTGCCCAGGGAGACCCGAAGCCTTCCCTGGAGCGGCACCAGCACGTCCTCACCCCACTGGACAGGAAGGAAAATGGATGGACAGAAGGACATTTGGTTTGTTGGCTCCAAACAGACAAGCAGCTGCCTAACCTACATCTGTTTGACACGTTTTGTTTGGCAGTTTTTGGAGGAGTGACCTGCTGTGATCGTAAATACGAGTCGGACTCAGAACTCAGAGCATAATCCAGAAAACGTTAAATGAGTTTAACTGACAGCAGTGAAAATGTACAAGATGGACGGCAGCTTCTCAAATCAGCTCTGAAGTCAGACAGACAGGAAGTCAGAGACTGTGAAACAGAAAGTATTACTGAAACAGAAAGTGGTAAATTACTCAGCAGAGGTATTTTCCCAGGAAGTCCTTCATGGAGGTTTGGCCCCCAGTCAGCTTGTATCCTTGTGACTGTAGAGGATAAGAACATGTCGGTTTACTGGGGATTGTTGCACCAGCAGGACGGAGTGGAGAACGCTAACGGCTGGAAACCGAAAACAACACAGGATAAGAAAACTAAGTCAAAGTGATCTGCTTCTGACGGCAAAACGGAGAGGAGTCAGAGGTCAAGGTGTTCACCACCCAATAATCAATGCTGAAGGAATCCATCCAGATCAGCAGGAAGGCAGAACAGATCCAGAATCTGTGAAGCAGTAATCAGGGTCCACAAAGCGTCAAAGTCTGAGACAGGAAGAGGCGACAGTCAGCCGACTGGAAACGGGTCAGGTGATCAGAACACGGCAGCATCATGGGAGGAGCAGAGCAGAGGAGACACTTCAAAATATTACAGTTTACATGATATGATCATTCTGCTCTGGTTTATACATGGAAAACATTTTACCATGACTGTAAAAGTGCAGCTACTTCCTGCATGTCCTTCTTTTGACTTCCTGGCTCTTATTCAAAGTAACGTCTGAAAGGGGTTAATATTAGAACATTACTGTGGATGTAAACATAGCCTGCTTGACCTGCTGCTGCTGATTCCTCCAAACAAAACGCCTCCCTGAAGTGTTGAACTGCACCTATTCTGTATTTAGAATGGGATGTATTGCAGCATAATCAGTAGGAGTAGTTGAAGTGTTGACAGGTTTCTAAATGAGATTATTAGCAGCTAGATCATTAGCATACACAAACATGAAGGCTTATTATAAGGCAGCTGGACCTCTCCGGCTCAGCCTGACCTCATTAGTGGGAGCATACGGGGGGCAGACCTGCGTATCTCTGCTGTTATCAAGTTTCAGCGTGAATGCCTGGCGTGATGGCCACAGTGTGAGCTCAGCCTAATGAATATGAGAAAAACCCAGGCTGGAGCGTCTCTTTGGCTCGTCCTTTTGGTTTGGTGTTTCTCCAGTCTTCAGTGAAAGGACCTCAGGCTCAGTGTGTGAGGAGCAGAGAGCTGCACCAAGTCAGATACTTGCTGGGATTGCAGCTGAATATAAGACATGATGATGAATGTTTATTTTTACATTAAAGATTTGAATAAATGGTTCCAGCAGAGGTTTACTGCTGGATCTTTGAATTTCTACCAGTAGAACTGGAGGCAGAACTTTCTGGTATCACACGGTTGTCATGGTGACCGACTGGTCATGGAGGTGCGACCCAAACGGTTGTAAGGACAAGCTCAGGTTGACATCAGTTCAAGCTTCTTTAACCAACATAAATGATGAATGAGAGACATGCAGGGAGAGCGAAGCCGGAGAAACCATGACAACCTGCAACATGAGAATATTTACATTAAAACAAAGACTAACAAAACATATTTTCATTAAATCCCAATAATACTCAAAACACCACAGATGACTTCCCCCCTTTCTATCCATTTTCTGCCTCAGTCCCAGAACTAATAACATGACCACCAGTTCCTGGGGAACGTTTTGCCCGTGCAGGAAGATGCGATTTTATATTTTGTAGATTTGCTCTACAGAAGTATGTTTTTAGAAGCATGATCCTCATGGGGTCTACCTGCTGGCAGAGGTAAGTAATCAAAAAATGTTTAGATTTCCTGCTACAATGGTTCAAGTAATTATTTAATTATTATTATTTAAGTAAGATTCTAAGGAAGCCACAAAATAAACGGCGCGAGCTGAATAGAAAACCCAGATGCTGTGTTTTCACTAACAATTACAAGCATGAATAATAGAAACGTAACAACGGATCATTAATATTTGAACAACCTGAAGCACACATCAGGTTGGGACTCAGATTAAATCTTTTCCTTTCAGTAAAACTTGGAGCAGCTGAAGTTCTAACTTACTTATCATGTTTTTTTTCTGACAAATCACAATTCATGCATTATTTACATTACAGAAAGGTTGCTGCTGACATTAACTTTGGGTGTGAGAAAACTTGAAGGCTGATTATGTCACAGTGATGTGATGAACGCTTTCCGCATTTAAATGTGGCTTATAAATCCTGTTTTGGCCGATTTGAAGGTCTGGTGTGTCCTTCACGGCCCACCGTATCCCAGGATTCATTGTGTTTTTATTCTTGTATCACTGCAGTTCAAAGAAGAAACATTTCAGTCTTAAACTGGTTTTGGGTTTTTGTCATTTGCATGGATGTTTTTGATATCATTTTTGTAAAAAAAATAATAATAAAAGAAGTATAATTGAACAATGAATTAATAACGTTTTAAGGGATGAAATAATTCATCATAAACTCTGCTGTCCTTCAGCCTGAATAGAAAAGAAATCCTGAACCAGAGTCATTCTGTGAAACTCAAATATCCCAGAGAATTAAGAAATAGACTTTTAGTTTATCATCCAAGTGACTCAGGTTCAGTTTTTCTTCAGTTAATAAAAACACAAAATTGAACATTAGAGAAACTAAAAGATCAAAGCAGCAGCACAAATAACCCCCAAACAAATGATTATGACTGTTTTCTTGCTCTTCTCAGCAAAATCAAGTAGAACGGAGCATGTGCCTGATTTCCTGTCCAGAACTGTCTGTGATCCTCATGGGATCCTGTTAGTTAGCTGCATCACCGTCAGCTTACCTCTGACAGCAGCCAACAGAATGACACAGAAGAAGAAAGCCTCTGAGTAGAGCCAAGTCTTTGGGGAAGAGAAACAGGCTCTCATTACTACCTGCAGAGCTAAACTGGCAGAACATTTTCCAGCGATCATTGGCGGGTGCAGAGCCTGCAGAGCATGGCAGAAGGTGCTTCCATGTCAGATATTCTGCACAAGGGCTTTGATGACGCCTGGGGCTGCAGAGCTGACAAGGTTCCCTGGGGAGCCGAGCAGAGGGGGGAAGCATTTGGAAAGGTCAGAGATTGCATGAAAACCATTTTCGAGGTTCATGAAATGGTTTGGTGGTGAGAGGGAAGGGGCGGAGGACGGTGCATTCACTACACGGTGCAACAAGTTGGAAATGAATGTAAAGAGGAAATTGTCTTCAGATTCTGAGCAAGTCAGTCCCAAGCCATAAATTATTGGCCCTCTTTGCTAATGAGGACTGAGTAGAAAGCTGTCATTGGGAGCGATGTCCTCCGTTATGCCTGCTTCTGTCCACAGTGGGACACTAAGAATCTCTCATCAGTGAAAACCCTGCAGGGGGCTGGAGTCCAGACGGCAAACATGACAGAAATATGCTTTCTGTGATATAGATGATTAATTCTCTGTTTTAATGCCGTTAAATGGAGCTTAAGACAGAGCAAAAAACATGTTTCCAGTTAAGCAGCTGATCTGAGAGGCACAGCATCAGCAGCTGTGATGTTTGTGCAGTGGAAGGATTTTTAAAGCAGATGGTGAATCTGTGGCGGTTTGTGTCTGCGGTCGTTTCCTCCTCCAGCGCCGCGCCGCCGCCGCGCTCACCTGTAATGTGGCAACAAAGCACTTCTACAGGAATCAATGCTCTTGTCATTCACAGCGATGGGCGGATCAGCAGAAAGGTCACGAACTCCCAAAACGTCAATTCCTCATATAAAACACCACCGCCCCTCGGCGTCCCTGCTGCCGGCAGGAAGCGCCTGTTCATGAATACACAATAATGTTACCTGCGTCGATTTTGGCTCTGATGTTCCTTTCTGCCGGTTTATTATAAAACGGTTGCTGTGGAAACAAAACAGTCTTCTTCCTTATAGATTACCATAATGAACTCTAAATGGCATGAATTTAATATGAGCAAGCAAGTTTTATTAGGTTATAGGTATTCGGAGCAAGTTAGCTGGAGGCAGTTAACAATTCTCATTTATACATGCATAGTTTTATTGTAATTAAATGCATTTCCATAAAGCAGGAGGTCGTTTCTTAAGGACTGTGAGAAATTCATCACGGTTTACTCCAGTGACCTTTTCAAACAGGGTCAAGGCAACTGTGCAAAACATAAAAAATTAGTTTTAATAAGTGAGAGTTTCTGTTTTCCTTCTCTATGTTTAGCATTTCCTTCTCCTCCAGCTATAATCACAGACTGTGCCTGACTAAGGCGTCCATACTCCTCCAGCTTTTCACGTTTGTCACATTACTAAAAAACTAAATTTAATTTTTGGGGATTTTATGTGATTATGCACACACAGTTATGCACAAGTTGTGGATAATTGTAAAACAAAGGATAAGATCTGATGTGCATTTCTGTTTAGTTATCCTCAAAATCCTTTGGCTTTAAGAGGAAATTCTTCCTCAAAATGTTCCTGTTTCTGCCTTCATTCGCTTTCCTCCTCGATTCTCATCTCCATTCAGGTCTCCATCCTGGATTTCTCCCGTTGAGCTCCATTTCTCAGGATGAGTTTCATCCTGGCCAATCAGTGAACAGGAGGAGACGTGAACGATGATGTCACGATTCTGCTCTTTTAGAATTGCAGTCTGCCTGTAGTTTTAGGGATGGCAGCAGAGGAAGTGAACAGAAACATTCAGTCCATGTTGGCCTCGCTTCCAAGTACTGAGCAGTTAAAGTCAGAGCAAGAGGAATGATTCTGACATTTCACTGCTGATGTCATTCCACCCGGAGATGGTTGTTTACAGCGCAGCCAATTTTTGGTAAGCTTCATAGCATGCCTTCCTTCACAGTTTCTTTACAAACATTGCAGCCAAATGTTAGCGATTAGCTAAACTCAGATCCAGTTGGTTAAAGGTTCAACATGGAGCCAGCATGGTTTCACCAGGCTAGCTTGTGCATTAACTCCTGGTCTCTCAGGTCAGATGCTCAGTAATTCCCAAAAAGTCTTAAGGGGTCAGAATCATGTAAAAACTGTTTTGAGTTTTACATCATGCTGTAATGTTATTCTCTCATAAAAAAACACCTGAAATGTTCTGACTCTTTCATGCATGTTTGAGAAATCCTTGAATCCTTGAATCTATGGTAACCATACATCGGTCCTTAAGCACTTGGTGTCACAAAGTGCAACTGATTTACCTGAAGCTGCTCCTCTGCTGCACTCTCCAGGTGAGATTCCAGCCTGCCAACACTCGGCTCCTGCAGACTAGCCAGCAGCCATTAGCAAACACCTGGTGGAACCGCACATCTGCTGAGAAAATACTACAAACCACTTTTTAATCCAACGCTCCTAAGACTGGTTGTAAACGGCATCATGAAAAAGTTTTGCTGTGATGACGATGTGAAGGCAGAGTAGGAGCTTCTTAAAGAGACAGAGTCCAGTTTTAAAGTGTCATATTGCGAAGCCATGTTTGATGTAAACAGGATTTTTATGAATGAAGGTAACATAATTACTTGGTGGTGCTATAAAATGGCACTATGTCTGTATGTGAGAATACATAATACCGGCCCTTTAAATGCGTTCCTGTCTGGACTTTGACCCGGTTACGGCCAATAGAAGAGATGGTTTTAAAGGTCTCCTTCTCATCCATGAAGCTTTTTGTCCAACTATTCTGGGATTTGAGGTCAGAAATCAGGAACCTGTTTTTTACTTTTTAGAAACAAATATAGTGATATTTATATCACTTTCCTTCCACTTCCTGTTTGTCTTTCACAGAAAATCTCGATATGTTAGACTGAGAGAAAAGTTAAAACACCATGAATACTTTTGAAGCCATGTAATTCCATCAGGACTGAAGGTTCTGATCCACTCTGAATCAGAACCTCTGGTTCTGTGTGGATTGTTGCTCTGAGGTCTTCCTCTGGTCATTATTCATCTGAGAGATAAACATTCGACCCGTTCAGCCACAGACAACCATAAAAAGATTTGGATCTGACTCAGTCGGTGGCCAGATGAAGGAGAACACTCACAGCTCAGAGACTTCCTGCCTGGGATTGGATTATATTCATGTTTGTATCTGTCTGTGTCCGGCCAGATCCGGGTCCGGACGGTTCACAGCAGAACCTTCTGGAAGCTAAAAGGCCGGCAGAGACACAGACTGTGGATCAAACATGACTGGAGGGAACGACAGCATGTTAACTCACCACATCATCTAATTCCTAAAAGGTTACGTTGGCGTCAGAGCGCCGCCTCATCCATCACAGAGGAAAAAGCAGGAAACTCGCTGGGAATTTATGTTCATCAACACAAAGCAGCAAAAACTGTGTGGAAGAAAAACCTTTTCCTCCTTCTGTTCAGTGAAACCTCGACCTGATTGGACCTTTAAGCATCACGGCTCCAGTTCTGCCACAGATTCTCAGTTGTTTGTAGGTCTGGTTGTCGTGGTTACAGGTGAACCTCCATCCCGGTTTCCAGACCTCTGCTGCATCTTTTCTTCCGTTCATCTGTGAAGTGACAAACTGTGGAAAATGTTCCAGGATGATGAATTCGTTTGTTTCCATGAAACTTCGTCTCATTTTATTGACGTGCTAAATTAAATGTTTTTAAAGGAAAGATCTGATGGACACTTTACAAGCAAAAAACCAAAATGTCTTTTCTCAGATTAAACAATGAATTGCTGCTGTTGTGGAAAGTGTCTCCTGTCATCTGTTCTCTGAATCCACTTATCTGTCCCCGGTTCTTGTCTGCAGAAACAAACAACATGAGTTTATCAGTCTGACTCTGTTTTGAGGTAACCAGGCCTCAGCCTTAATGGCAGAAGCTAAATTGAGAAGTGAGCCGGTAAGACGAGCAGGAAGTGAAGATCCGTCTCCAAGCCGGCTGTAAAAACTTCGACAACGGTTTTCACTTTCCTGCCTGAGCTGTAAGACTCCATCTGTCTCTCCTAATGGCAGCCGCTCTGACACTTCTGGGTCGCTTCTCTCAGTTGTCACTTATTCAAAAATAAAATTGTGGGGCTTCTTATGTACTTTGGTGAGGAACTGATTCTTCCTTCATTTAACAACTGTGACCAAGTTTGACTCATTGGTGACACTGGAAAAATGTCAAACCTCAACTACAGCTTCCAGTAAAAGTTTCAAAAAAGTTTTCACATTAACACCAATAGTGCTTCTAAAACCCAGCAATAAGTTTGTCGTTATTGTAACGTTTGTTGTCACAGGGACCCGCCTCTAAAAACCCCTGCAGCTGCTTACAGCTGCTTAGTTTAATCGTTCAAACACCAAATATTTCTAAATGTGCAGAAATGCAGAGTAGAAATCATCTTCAAACCAACATCCAGTCTGGCCAATAGGACATCAAGTAGCAGAGCAACCAGCAGTTTCATCTTCACAAGTGAATCTTTCATGTTTCACTTCCATGACTTTAAAAACATTTAACACTTTGATTCCCTTTAATTCATTTTTCCATATAAACTGTAAAACTTTCCATTTACTTGCCTGTTTTAAAACTCTCAGTTGAATAAAGTTTAACATCTGAGTTGAACTTTTACTGATCGACTGATAAGAATTTTTGATTTAGTTAAATGATTATATCCATGCTCTTATTCTGAAGTGGAGGGAAACTGTTCCATTTCCTCTCTTTGCATTTTCTGTTTTTATTTCAAACGAGAACTAAATAAAACACAGACAGTAGAGAAGGAGATAGTATTTATGATGTCCAGTTTAAATTGGTGCTCAGTGTTGAAATCATTTGAATTCCAGTTAGTTTTGGCCAAATGAACAAACGTAATGACTTCCCAGACACGAGCAAGCATGTGGAGACAGTGGAAACAAATGACTCCCGTTTAACAGGAAGAAGGCTCCAGCAGAACCGAACCGGGCTCAGCGTGAACGGCCGTGGACCGACAGCTCTGAGCCGGGAGAACTTTCTGGAGGAAGTAAAGGAGGAAGTTACCCGTGTGATCAACGTCTGAGGCGACTCAAACATCTCAGTTTCTGAAGCAGCTAATCACAAACATCAGCCATTACTGTCAAAATCAATCTGCTTAATGTCACAATTACAGATTATTTTAATTTTAAATCACTGGAAACTATTAATGTTGGGATGAATCTGCATAATTTAAGTCGAGTTTAACCAAGCTGAGCAAACTGTCACATGAGTCCATCTTCGTCCTGAACCAGAATAAACCGGGGAACAGCTGAGGGGAAAAATGTTTCTTTATTTTTAAGGCAGAAAACCAAACAGCAGTCGTCATGCTGACTGTAACCCGACTGACTGTTTTCTGACTGACTGTTTTCTGACTAAATGTTTTCTGACTAACTGTTTTCTGACTGACTGTTTTCTGACTGAATGTTTTCTGACTGACTGTTTTCTGACTGAATGTTTTCAGACTGAATGTTTTCAGACTGAATGTTTTCTGACTGACTGTTTTCTGACTGAATGTTTTCTGACTGTTTTCTGACTGACTGTTTTCTGACTAAATGTTTTCTGACTGAATGTTTCTGACTGACTGTTTTCTGACTGAATGTTTCTGACTGACTGTTTTCTGACTGAATGTTTTCTGACTGTTTTCTGACTGTTTTCTGACTAAATGTTTTCTGACTGTTTTCTGACTGAATGTTTTCTGACTGTTTTCTGACTGACTGTTTTCTGACTGAGTGTTTTCTGACTAAATGTTTTCTGACTAACTGTTTTCTGACTGACTGTTTTCTGACTGAATGTTTTCAGACTGAATGTTTTCTGACTGACTGTTTTCTGACTGAATGTTTTCTGACTGTTTTCTGACTAAATGTTTTCTGACTGACTGTTTTCTGAATGTTTTCTGACTGAATGTTTTCTGACTGTTTTCTGACTAAATGTTTTCTGACTGACTGTTTTCTGACTGACTGTTTTCTGACTGAGTGTTTTCTGACTAAATGTTTTCTGACTAAATGTTTTCTGACTAACTGTTTTCTGACTGACTGTTTTCTGACTGACTGTTTTCTGACTGAGTGTTTTCTGACTGACTGTTTTCTGACTGAGTGTTTTCTGACTAAATGTTTTCTGACTAACTGTTTTCTGACTGACTGTTTTCTGACTGAATGTTTTCAGACTGAATGTTTTCTGACTGACTGTTTTCTGACTGAATGTTTTCTGACTGTTTTCTGACTAAATGTTTTCTGACTGACTGTTTTCTGAATGTTTTCTGACTGAGTGTTTTCTGACTAAATGTTTTCTGACTAACTGTTTTCTGACTGACTGTTTTCTGACTGAATGTTTTCAGACTGAATGTTTTCTGACTGTTTTCTGACTAAATGTTTTCTGACTGACTGTTTTCTGAATGTTTTCTGACTGAATGTTTTCTGACTGACTGTTTTCTGAATGTTTTCTGACTGAATGTTTTCTGACTAAATGTTTTCTGACTAACTGTTTTCTGACTGACTGTTGTCTCTAAACCGATCTGCAGAGCAGCCCTGGGGTTCCTGTGTGGATCTGAGCGTTTCTGTTACTGGCTGACTAATAAGACATGTATGCTGATTAGACCCGTAATCAAGATTTGATTCGAAAGACCAACCACAGGGTTCTTATTAATAAACCATTAAATAAACATGAGCATTAATGCTGGTCTGTTAATAGCAGAAGACTGAACCACACAACTGAACACAAAAAGTCCTTTTCAGGCTCCAGCAGGAGCGGAAAGTCTCGGTCCAACAGGGAGAATTGCATAATCGTTGCAGGATGTCACACACTGTGCTGTTGTCCAGGACGCTGGCGGAGCATGAAATTAATTTGCTATGATAAATTATTCATTATTCCAGCCCCTTTTTATCCATTACAGCCTCTAAGGAATCCTTGTTGACAATGCGGGGCTGGACGATGCATGTTGATGGTCGTTTGTTTTACTTTGAGCGCCGGCGCTAACAAGTCGGACGTGACATGTTAGATTAATTATCCTCTACATCTAATGACCCTCAGGGCTGCAAGTGTCATTTCCTAACTTTAGTTATATCCTGAGGCTTTAAGATCCGGCTCTCCTCTCCACCTGAGAGAGACATAACTGAATTACCGCCCTCAGGCTGTCTGTGCTTGATCTCTCCACTTTACAGAAAACGGTACTCTTAAAAGTGTGGGAGGTCGTGTAACTGATGGGTGTTTTATAGAAAGCAGTGGTTGTACCTCTAAAGTGGCATTTATAGAGTCAGGTAAAGTTTGACTTTTGAAAACCTTCTGCTTCTGCCATTTAACTGAGGAAGACAAACTCCTGAAGGCCTTTAACTCTGAGAAATGACAGCAGGTAAAACCTCCAGCCTGAGGAGAAAACTCACGTTTTAGGATTTCAGTTTGGTTTTAAAAACAGAGCAGGAAGTTTTTAACGATCTGTTTTTAACTCTAATGATTCTGTTGTTTTAATCTTACTGGCATGGTTTTCTCCCGGAGAACCATGATGATCATTTTTGTAAAGCAGAAGTTGTTCTGTCCACTTGGGTCAGATTTTCTCTTCTAAACTGTGGAGTTCCTCAAGGCTCCTGCTTAGGATCTGTATTTTTTCCTTGATGGTCAGTCCAGTCTGACTTTTCAGAAACATATTGTCATATTTTCATTAAGTTTCCTGACAGAAACAGAATGAAAGACAGTAAGAGGTTTATTTTAATAAGATTAATTAATTACATTTTAACACAATTAATGTTTGTTTTAACATGCAAAAGTACAGATTCAGAATTCACTTCATCTGTTTGCAGCGTTCAGTCTAGTGAATGATGCCATATTGAGGACAGACGTCACACAGCAGCACGTTCATGGAAGCACCAACAGATGCCACCATCTACCAAGCAGTTACATTTTCAAGCTACAATAGCCAAAAGTATCGTTGCAAAACCAGAACACCTGGAAGAATTTACTAAAGAAAGCAGGACTGTTGAGCATTGACTTGTTTAGTGTTTGGATGTCAGAGTGTCGGGACATGATGGGCTTCATAAGTTCATAAATATGATTTCAGTCATTGTTTACATCCAGATTCAGTGTCTCTGGTTTCTTCTGGTGCAGAATTATGAAGCAAGTCGATGATGTGAAAGTCAGACTAAATTCAACATGAGTGGAGAAGCTTTAAGAACAATCTGATGCACATCTGATTTACTGCCTCATGTGGAAGTGGGGGTTCAGATTGATGTTTTAAAAAGTGGGTCCAGGTTGCGTTTGAGCGATTGGTTGCATTTTCCTGCTGCGTTCTGAGACAGAATGACTGTTACAGGAGCAGTGATGAAACAAGCTGCTGTTTATCTGAAGGCTGACCAGAAGCCAAATGAACATGAGTAAAACATGGACATGTTTAAGTGTGGAAACATTTATCCTGTGCAGTTAATCTCAGAAGAGTCTCTAAAAACATGAAGTTGCAAGAAGTTCATATAAAATATGCGTCTCATCTCTTTTCTAAGATTTATGCTTATGACACAGAGCAACATGTTCTTTCTCTGCTCCAATTATTGCTCTGTGGAGTGAGCCACCAAAGCATTTTCTCTTTGTCGCTACAACACGAGGAGATAATTACAGGTTTGTTCTCTGAATGAAATCCTCAGAGGACAGCGTATTATGGAGCGGCTCACCGCGGCTCCAGAAACGGCTGAGGTAGCAGATCCCTGCAGCCTCTGATAAGATTCCCTCTGCAGCGTGGAGGACGAACGAACGCTGCATCCTCCTGACAGTAAACAGCCAGCAGCTGATTCTTTCTGCCCGTTCTTACAGGACAACACAAAGCCCAGGACGCTCATTTTCTAAGTGAGGCTTTGGCTTTTACAGGTCAGCTCTGATAAGAATTATAATGCAATTAATGTAGCCAAACATACCTGTGGGAGTAATTCAGATCCAGCCTGACCTTGGCTGGAAAAACTGACCCATAAAGCACCAACATGAAAGCCCTTAACCTTGATCATATTCAGCATAGCGCTCCACTTAATACACTCAGGGGGGCTGTTAATGCGTTCGCTGAAAAGCATTTTTGGTCCAAAAAAATAAATTAAAAGCTTGTTAAAAGGCTGCAGACTTTCCTTTGCAGAAGTATTCCCGTCTCTGGCCACCTCAAGCAGCTTCTGAGGATTAAGGAATCGTTTTGTTCGCCAGTCTTGAACTTTTCTTCGGGCCCGTAAACGGGGCCCACAGCTGGGAATTGGATTGAACTAACAGCTGCTTTTATGCTGCAAATAAAGACGCCGCCACAGAGCGATCACCAGGCTCCATTCGATTATCTTCCAGGGATATCTTGCAGAACAGCGTTTTCGGTCCTGACAAAGTCATCATAAACTTCACACCAAGGTTGTCCAAAAGTCGCCAGCAAGTCACTTTTGCTCAGCAAACAGCAGCAGCCTTTACAAACAAAACGCCTTATCCCGCCTCATCTGAATGACACGGAGGTAATTATGGAGTTGAGCCTCATCTGAATTCATTAGGAGCTCCTTTCTCCATGAGACTATGTGGCTATTATGTCAAATTCCCTGTCAGCTATTTTTATCATATCTGCTGCAGATCTAGTCATCAGTGAATTCATGGGGAGGTAATTACCTCCCACTCTGGAGAAACAGGGTGGAGGCGGTCTGATGGAGGCAGGGGATTTCTGGCCCAAACTAACACCGGGGAGCGTCTGACTACCGCAGAACGGTTGAAATGTATGAGATAAAACTCAGGGAGACGAGGATATTTATGATTACTGTGTCACCCCAAAGAGATCTGTTGTGAATGTCAGCAGCATCCACGGGTCTGATTAATAACGTTCCCCAGAACGGAGCTGAATGCAGACAGAACGTCGGTTCCAAGCAGAAATCCTTCATTTCTTCTCTCTGAGCGACGTTTCACTCTGCACCCTGGGAAACTTCCACCTTCACACCAAACTTTAACCAACAGAACGCCCCTCGTTTCTGTTGTTCGGTTCCTGTCGGTGAAAAGTCTCCAACTGTTGTCAATAAGTCGACGTACAATGAATAAAACCTTTTATTATTTTGGGCTCCAGAGTCTGCAGGTTATTAATGTCTGGCTGCTGCTGCTCTACATCTCAATAAGCCATCACTCTGTGAGAACGGCCGTTCCTGAGCGACAGGAACCAATTCACACTGACGCAAACCACAGCTTGTAATAATAATATGAGATTTCTGACAGAAGCTCCTTCCTGTGTGGGTTAGTAACTGTTTCTCGTTGCCAGTCAGAAAACTGAACAATGTTTTACTACAGAGACTCACTGACCAGATGGATTTTCATTATGAATGTCCCATTCTGATCCCAGGGGTCCAATCAAGACTTTTAGAGATGATCAGGAATTTCACCACGATTGAACTCATTTTTTTACTTTCTATCAATTTAGCTTCAAAATTTGACTTTTTGAAAAACAAAAATGAATGGAGCTGATCACACCGACCGCTCAGAGCGCTTTAACCGGTTTAATACCGCTGCACAGACCGGCAGGTAACATGGGGTTGACGTGCCTTGCCAAAGGGCACAACATGCAGGATGAAGCTGGAATCAAACCACTAACACTGGATTTACAGACAATTAATCTTCCCAACAGTCCACAAACTCCTGCTGAGTGGATTTTAATATTTTCAGTGACAGCAGCAACTGAATCGATTACATGATCATTAATCATTATTTGATGCCATCCTATGATTAATCCTTAAAACCACGACTGAATTGAATTGTTTATGATTGCAGTTTGGTGATAACGGATAATGTTGAGTCCTGAACTCTGACCAGTTGAAAACCAATCTCTGCTATGTTGAACAAAGACACTGAAGGCCGGAGACATGTTGGCTTTTCTCCCAGAACACAATGAAAGAGCGTCCAGGTGAGCCAAAGCAAATGATGGATATTGTTGTTAGCATCCCCCTCTACCGGGCCAAACACACCAGGAAAGGTAAACCAGGTCCGTTCTGCTTTTCTGTTTCCTAAAATCTGAGAGATATTAATAACCGGACGCAGCCGGGAGAAAGTGAACCCAGAAGTCGATGATCTCCAGCAGCCAGCTCAGCGTTACTATGAATCTGGAGTCTGAGTCATTTGGCTCAAAGCGACAGACACAACATAATGACCTGTGTTGCTACATGGAGGTTTCATGACTTAGACTTGTCCAAGAAACCTCTGATCCACTCTGGAAGAGGGTCCAACATCCCGGTTCGTCATATGAGCTCTAGGCAAAGCAGCGTCCCTGACATTTTTCATCAGGTGTCCTTTTCCTCTCACCATGGATGCAAATAAGAAAGTATGACATGCTGCACTGTTCTCATTAGAGGAAGGACCTGCTGGGTCCGTGGCGCCTGAACTGAACAGGGACAAACTGACAGGACTGGGAACCCAAATGGAGGACACAGCTGGACGAAACCTCCATGTTTATTAGCATAAGATTTACACAAAAGAGCCTGAGGCTCCATGTGAAGTAACGGCCTTCCACCAAACAAATGGAGAATAATGTATAGAAAGACAGCAGAAAAAATGCACCTAAAACAGGATCGAAATAGAACAAGAAGTGGATTTTAACCTCATAAAAAAACAAGATTACAACTTATTTCAACTTAATTTAAAATCGAATGTGACAAACATATTTTTGAAATTAATCAGGAATATTATGGTCATCTGACATAAACCACGGCTGGAGCTTCACTGCTGTCTGCAAGTCAGATTATTTTGTCATTTAATGCCATCAGAAGCATTTATTGTGACCGAACTGTGAGCTGGTTCTGTGCAACAGATGCTAATCATGCTAACAGCGTGAAGACGGTGGACTGCTGGCGCAAAGAGTCGATGAGAAAGAACAGAATCAGAAAACCTGTTAATGATCTGATTAAGAGTTTAAACATGTGTGAGGTTTACTCTATTCACATGTTACTGCTTACTGCAGCATTACAGATGCTTGATATTGACATTGTTTGTAATATTTCATGCATTTCATATGATGCAAACACACATAACAGCACAGCTACGTTAATCACACTTCTTTAATTGCCACCATCACCAAAAAAACTTTAACTGTTAAACTTCATCATGTTTAACATGATGAAGTTTGGTTCCAAACATCTGATGGAAATAAAACCTGCATGTTTTCCCTTTTCTTTAATCACTGAATGAGTTTTTGTCGTTTTAAGGAGAGAGCTGCTTCACAGCCCCAACAAAAGCAGCTTCTGTCTTTTCTCACCAGAAACAACCAGAACCAGAACCAGGTTACCAATAACTCACAATATGAGAAAGCAATCAGTGGGATGAAGACAAGAACCCATGAGTAGCTAAAATCCACCAATCAGCATCAAGGAAACTGAATGCTGCTCCTGATTGGCTGCTTTGCCTTAGCAGACGATGTCATTGTTCTGACAGATGAAATTCAACTGTGTTGCTTTATGGTTTAAAGCAAGAAGTGAAAACTAGTAATTAGTTTTTACTATCAGTACATTTTAAATCACAACAGTCGGTCTGTAATGTGACAGAACGTGAAGATCTCAGCTGAACTGAGATCCGATCATTTTCATCACTGAATGAGTTTCCCAGACCTCTTCCATCACCGGTCAGGTGATTCAGCCTTTTAATTAACCGGAGTAACATGAAAAGATCACATTTATCATGTCGACGTTCGCCACTCGCTGGAGGAGAAGTGGAGCAAACGAAGACGCTGTTCCTGCTCTGAGTCCCACAGGGAAGGACAGAACAAGCTAATTCTCATTACAGATACATGAAGCAGCTTCACAAAGGTGCTTTTTATCGCAGCGCTTCATGCATGGATTAGCTGCTTGCTCTGGTTCATCTCTATTATTAAGATGAAAATAATCACACTGCACCTTGTGGGATCATTTAATATTTCAATATTTAAGCCAAATGTGCGAGAGACGTGCTCTGAGCCGTCACAGGCTGCACCAAAACCCAAGTTAGAATAAATTATTACAGAACGGAAGCATTTCACACCAATATAACCCTCACTCTCCAAGTGACCCACTGCAGCTCCTCAGTCCCAAGACAGATATGTTTGTTCATTTAATCAATCTTTTGGGGAATGATCTCATCATGGAGAACCTGAGCGTCCCAGTCTGGCTCGGCGCCGGACGCCCACCCAGTGTTAAACCGCAGCCTGGCAGCCGGATAGTGGGCAAATTAATTATGTTTCAGAGTTTAATTAGTTTCTGTTTCTTGTTTTTGGCACACAGATGTTTTTTTTTTCTTTCTTCGTGTCGGAGAAAACAAATCAGGCTGACATGTTGGCTCTTCCTGTGGTCCGTTCAGAACATCATGGCTGTTCAGAGACAATGACCTTGAAGCTGCTTGAATGCCAGAGTTTAGAATCCAGAGTTCACCCACGCGCACACACACACCCACACGCACACGCACACACACGCACACACACTCACACACACACCCCCGCACACACACGCACACACACACACACACGCACGCACACACACACACACACACGCACACACACACACACACACACGCACGCACACACACACACACACACGCACACGCACCCACACCCACACACACGCACACACACACACACACCCCCACACACGCACACACACACACACGCACCCACACACACACACGCACACACACAAACACACACACACACACACACACGCACCCACCCCCACACACGCACACACACACACACGCACCCACCCCTACACGCACACACACACACCCACACACACGCACACACACACACACACGCACACCCCCGCACACACACACACACGCACACACACACACACACCCCCACACGCACACGCGCACACACACCCACTCACACACACACACACACCCCCACACGCACTCACACACACAGTCACACTGTGAAACAGATACAGGTTTCTGCGCTGCGAGTCGGTTCTGGGTTCACATCCTGTGCGTTCTCTCTGGGTACTCTGGCCTGATCGGTATTCGGTTGATAACTGATGTTCTGTACCGATGTAAAAATGAGCCTTCGGTGTTGCTAACACTGCTGAAGTTGCACCTGATCTCCGTTTTCTGCAGAGTCATAATGATGTGGGTCCTAGCAAGCAGAACGGAGTAAAGGACTTTGCTGGTGCGAAAACAACCCTAAAGATTGATGATCATCCAGAGCTCAGCAATCGGTGCGCCCATCATTCTGGGTCCTTGTGGTTTGCATGTGATGACACCCAGTGGTTCACGCAGCAAAGCCCTACATGAAGCCCCACTGCTGCACTTGGAGTAAGTTCCACATTATTTCACAGAATCGATTAGATTTTCCTCAGGTTTTGATTCTCTCACCACTTCTGAAGAAAACAAGCTGAAACAAAGAGATTAGAGTCTATCATAGAGAGATAAATAAGATATTGCCCCTTTTCTGCTGTGTTTATTTTTAGAGCGGGGGAGTCGACAGATTGCTTACTCCATGAGTGTATCAGTGCCCCCAGGGCGGGTCGCTGCCTCCGTTTCCCTCAGAACTGCTGCTACAAGACAAAAGCACTCAGTGTCAGATTCCACCGCAGTGCGCTGACACGCAGCGGACAAAGAAAAGCCAGAACTCAACACGGCGACATGAACAGCAAGTCAACACTGAGGACAGTTTCAAAAGCTACATCATGTAAAGCATGATGGGATGAGCAGGTTCCGATTTATGAGGGAATCTCATGTTAATAAACTCATAATAATATAACAAATTATTTTTAATTAGTGGAAGGATATTTCCTGTCTCGCTCACTGCAAAAACACAAAGTCTTTCCAAGTGTTTTGTTTAACTTCAAATAAGACAAAACTAACTTAGAAGTAACTTTTCAGCTTGTTTTAAGTCAAAAAAGCAAATTTCACTGGCAGGTTTTACACTTATAGCATAATAAAAATGTCTTGTTATAAGTAAAAGTGTAACTGTGGTTCATTTGGGAGGTAAATGTTTAACTGATACAGAACCAAACAGTGACTTTGGTCTGGGTTCGGTTAAAGTGACTCTGGTGCCGTTTGAATGCATGTGAACACCAAGCAGACCATGAACCGCTCTAAAAGCAGGACACAGACCACAGCGCAGGGCATTCTGGGTAAAAACAACCAGAGCTAACATGGTAGCCTAGTGCTACCGGAGGAAATGTCTTCTGACAAAGACAAAAGAGAAATCCTACAACCGCTAAAATCTGACGCCACTCCATTGTTTACAGGTTCTGAAGAAGATAAAGTTGCACTCAGTGTCTTCAGAGGTTTTGTGTTGTTCTTGGTGCAGCGCCCCCACAGGCGAGGAGGGGAACAGATGAAAATGGAACAAACGCAAAAACTCATTTGAGTTTTAATTTAAAGTCCTGTTGATTTTTCTTGCTGGTCAGATTTTGGTGCAGGTGAAATGTTTGTCCAGCTATAATCAGTGAGCTGAACTTTTCACTGGAAATTATACGGATAAGTCTCGATTGATTCAACTGGTAAAGATTAAAAGCAGCTGGTTATAATTTGTCTGATTTTGACCCTGAGCTTCTGTCTGATTGGTGTCGTTTTGTCTAATTATTCTGTAATTTATCTGCGTCATTCTGGCACGGCGTTTTTATATTTGTTTTGTTGAATATGAATCTCCACTCCGCTCCCATTTATTTTCAGACTTGGGAGGCGTTTGTCTTCCCCGTTTTGCTTCACAGCTCCTGGAGAATCGTCACCTTTTACTGGCGAATGTGAACACAGAGAGAGAAGGACTTCTGTGCCCTCCTTAATTTGTCAGTAAACTAGACGTCTCTTGGCGGCGCAGCGACAGAAACATTCACTCTAAGGATCAGAACAAAAGCCGCCCACATGAACCGACGAGCGCTCTTTCTGCACGCGCCCTGCACACGTGCACCCCCAAATTCACCAGAAACAACTGCAGAAAGGCGACTGATTACACTTTTTATGAGACTCTATGAGGGAAATGGTGTTTTCAAGTAGCTTCTCTCATTATTGTTCACTAATTGTCTGGCAGGACCAATCATATCCAGCCCTGGAGTTACTGCGTTGAGTGCATCTGGAGTGATCATGAACTTGTTACTGTGACCTATTTCTGGGCCGTCGTCGTGTGCAGCATCTTGCAGTCTCTCACCAGTAATGAAATGTGGCAGAAGAGACAATTTGTAGCAGATTTATACCTTGAGGGCGAAGCCAGAGCCACCCAATTTCAGCTCGGCTTTGTTTTGTGCCCAGAATTGAATCTTCACCTGCATGTAGTTTCCACACCGGAGAGCCGCAGAGATCAGAGCATGACCTTAAAGACTGCGAGTTGTTTCCTGTTTCATCTCAATGATGACCTAAAAGAAGCTGAAAAGTCCAGCTGCAGTTTTCTGGCTCTGCAGGATCAGGCTAGCAGGTAGGAACCAGGAACCAACAGTTTCTGACTGAGTTTTCTCAGGATGCTCCCAGTTCAGACTCCCCTATTGCTCATTTTTCTGTTAACTTCAGACTTTGCAACAAGAGTAATTAGTATTTTATATACGTGGCTTAATTTCTGCTTCCTGAAAGTACTTGATGGAAAAGACTACTGTTGTGTTCGAGCTGTGCTGAAAGGAGCTGGCCTGAGTTTTTGCAGGGATGAAAGAATAAAGTGCAAAAATGTAGCAGTTTCCCCAGACATCCGGCTGTGTATGGACTAGGCCAAATCTCTGACTGTGCTTAGAAATCAGGCGAAAGTTTGATTGTTTCTTGATATGATGGACAGAAGAAATGTTGGAACTTCCTGTTTCTTCCTTAGAGCTTTTGAAATGCTAGTCAGCAAAAACAATACCAAAAACAACAGATTGTTACCATGGTAACATATAAAAACAGCAGCTATCCAAAAGTAAAAATGTCAGAACAGAAAACTTTTGAACTGCACAAACCAGAAGGAATAAATGTCCAAACATAAAATCCCATAAAACAAAACAAAAAAGTCTATGAACAATAGACTAAAAAAAACAACAAACAAATCAGAGCAAAAGTAACGAAGCTGCTGCGACACGCTGCCACCAGCGGGGGCGCTATTCCTCTAGAATAACCAGAGTTGGTCTGATTTGACTAGTGGAGATCTATGTTCACTCTCAGCATCAGCAGCTGAAATATACACAAACAAACCCGGTTTGGAAATCTTCTAAACATAACAGGAATTTATGTTCTGGATAAAAAATGTTCCAGGTCTCACTGACTTTGCTTTTTGTTTCCCTGCTAATGAATGAATCTGTTTTCTGCAGCATCAGATTCAACAGAAGGAAATCTGAACACATCTCCTGCTGCAGAGAACAAAACAGAAGGCAAATTAACAAAGTATTTGATTTGCAAAACAGGCAGATGCCTGCGTAGCAGACGGCATTAATGTGTGCTGCATCTCTGTATGTCTGCAGCCTCAAAATGCACAAAAAGGTGCAGCGGTTTGATCAGAACCAACAATCAGCATGGAGGACAGCGCTGCTTAGGCGTGACAGACGTCAACGATTTGACCGTGGGGAATGTTGAGGCGCTGTGACATGAAATGCAGCTCCGAGCCCCAGGCGGTGGAGATATGGAAATCCTGAAAATCCACTCAGAACTGCCAGCACCTGCAGCAGCACTTCAGCAGGGAGCTGACTTATTCATTTTTAACCAACTCCTGATGTCAGCTTTGAATCAGAAGCTACATTACAGGATTTCTTAATCACCAGGCGCAGAGGAACATGTGCAGCGTGTGGACAGACTCTGCTTCACTTCAATAAGTAATCGTGTTCCTATTTCTGTTGAGCGAACAACCTGTGAAGAGATGTGGGCCTTAAACAGCATGATGTCACTCAGACACTCAGAGAAATGTGGTTTTTAGCTGTGAACTCAGAGCAGCCGCTCATTAACTTCACATAAACAACAAATCTGTGAGCTGGCCTTTTATTTGGTCTGGATGAAGGCCGAGGTGTGAACTGGTCTAATTTGTGGCAGTGGAGCTCTGAGGGATGTGGGTATGATCGAACACAAATGGTGAAGTAAAGCAGTAAACCAGGCAGTCTGCAGCGAAACGCCCTTTGTTCTAAATAAACTGTAGCTGATGTTTATCGGCCAGAGAGGATTTCATCTGGAGAGGAAACTTTACAGCAGCTTCTGCTTCTGGAAACATGATAATGCTGCTGAGATTTTTAATGAACATGTCTCAGTTAAAGACATGATCAGACTTTGTTTTACAAGCTCTGACCTGCTGCTGGGTTTCTTGGTCTTCATGAGGCTCAAACCTCTGAAACCTTCAGATAAACTCAGATAAATTCAGATAAATTCAGATGGAGCACTGGCTTCTGTCTCTGGACTGGATGCAATTTGACAACCAAGTTTAATTTTCCTTCCATCTTGCAGGTTTGCACCGCTTTCTGTCACTTTATCACATAAATGAAAAACTGTGAGGTTTGTGGTTTCAACGGGACAAAACAAGGAAAAGCTGAAATAAAACAGAAACCTTTCTGAGGCTTTATTTTAAAATGGTGGCTTTCTTCTTCTCCTTTTATTTATATGTAGTTTTTTCTAATCTTCACAACTCCTAGAAAACTGAAGCTTTAAACCAGAACAAAGATAAAGCTGAAAACAGTCCCTACAGACTTTCCTTTTAAACACAAAGTCTTTTCCAGCATTGATAAAGACTCCATTTAGGTGTGCAATGTTTATTATAAGCTGTGTTTTTTATTCTCACTGTGGCCTGTAACTAGCATTCTGCCTACAGGTCCTCTTTATGAAAAAGCTTGCAGAGAATAAAGCTTTATGTGCAGATATTTCAGCTCCGTCAGCCAGTTTAGATCAGGAGTTTTGTTGTTGCGTTTTATTGGTAATTATAAAGGTAAACTAAAACCCAGGCAGAACTCAGCGAAAGGAAAGCTGATCGATTTTTGCATCGGTGCTTCAAAGCTGCACAGCCCAGCCAGCATGCAGGTGTAATTACATGGGAGTGTGTGAATGTGAAGCTGAGCATATCTCGATAACAGCGGTGAGCTCTGCCTCATTCACTAAAGGTTGCAGGGGAACAAGTACGATTTTTTAAGCGCCTCACAACAGAAATGACCGTGTTACATCTGTGGGAGGCTGATAGCGCCGTCTGATCAATACCTCTGCCTCAACGATTACTTCGACAGGTGCTGAGATTTAGGCTTTCAGAGCCACTTTCCTGTTCCTGAGCTGTTATTTAACAGACTCTCATGCTGGTCCTTTCAGTCGCTCATCGCTGCAGAGAGCTGCTATCAGTGTCAGGCCGGCATTATGAGCCTCGTTGTGGAGCCAGAACGAGCAGACGGTCAGGCCTGCCATCAAAGATGGCTGCAGCTTCGCTCTTCGACAGACCAGATTCCTTCCTGTCCCCGAGAATGGAGACGACAAGCAATGGCTTTATTTTTAGAATATTTCATCTTAAACAAAATATAATACTTGATGTTTTATTCACAAGATTAAAAATGGAATTTCGAAAAGCTGCAGTGGAAAGTTTTCACACCCAATCAGAACGGAGTCGCTGAGACATGAGCCGCATGGCGATCGTTGCTTTATGATGTTTATGGAGGAAAGAGTCAAAATAACAGCCAACATTCTTCATTCAGTTATCCTGAAAACAAAACTGTGTGGCACAGAAACTTTTCAGAACAGAGCCAGGTGCTTTCTGAAGCATAATTAACCAAACTTTCCTGAATATCACCTGCTGAAGTGACGGCACAATGTTAAGGAATTCAGCTGGGCTGCCCATTAAGAGCTGATTAATTAGAGGCATGTTTCTGAAGCCCAGAGGCGGCGCTGCGATCGGTCAACAGGACTGTTTAAGAGAGTTTGAGAGAAGAGGTCTTAAATTGTCAACGTGTCCTTGTCCCAGCCACAGGAGGGATTAGACAGAGGGATCAGGGAGTGTGTCTACGCATGAATCAAACCCTTGTTCAAATACACACACTCTGCTTTGATTTCAAATGAGACCAAGGAGCCACCAGCTACTTTGCTAGTATAATGCATCATCTCCCTCGTGTCGCTTCCCAGTGACTTTGTGGAAAACTGGTCGTCACCAAGCAACAGCGGCGCAAGGCAAATCACGTCTCATCGAAAGAGACGAAGGATTCTGCTTAGTCTTAATGAAAAATTATTTTATTCAGAAAAACACGACATGCATCAGGCTCTACATGTATGTTCAACAGGAACACGCCTGAAACACACACAGCACCAACGTGCACAGTTCAATTTAAAACAGGTCAAAACTGAATTAATTCATGTTCCAAAAATATATGTTCCTCTTAATGTATTCATTTTTGATGAGATAAAGTTTTCTGAAGAGTTTGAAAAAGTAAAGTTGGTCATTGACACCATGTGGTTTTTAGTTCTTCCATTATCATATGTTTCATATTGTAGCTATTTTCACTCCACTCCTCTTCTCAGCTATTCTGAGCTCACATATCTGATACCTCCAGCTGAATTCCCACTAAAACTCAACTCATTTCCATATTTCACTGTTTCTGCTGTCAGAAAAAAAAAAGCCACAATTATGGTCAAAATCATGCTCCTTTTAAAACATTGCCAGCTGGACTTTGTTTGAAATACAGATTTTCTAAGAGCAGCACCATCTTACTCATATTTATTTTTTCTATTTTAAAGTGGTTGTTCTGGTCTAAAAATCTCAAAGTTTTTGGTATTATTTCACTTTTGCAAAAACACGTTTTGGTTTGTCAGAGGCAGACTCACTCAGAAGAGACTTAATGCAGGAAACAGAGTCATTAGGTTATAAATGAACAGGAAGTAAGATTAAAACTGAAGCTGAGCACATATTAGATCTGAAAAGTTATCTTTTCTTTAACTGACGTGTCCAGTTAAAGAAAAGATAAAATAAATTCAGTTTAGAACAAAACTTTGAGGCAAATGTAGGGAACCTTGAAATGCGAGAGACGGTCAGAAGAGTTCAGTGTATTGAAGGCGACAGAGCGCTCAACGACCAATCAGCTTCATCTGTTTCCTTATGATTCTTCCTGACAACTCGCCATTTACAGCAGTGACCTGCTTCCTGATAGCTTATTGACGACTGCTGATTAAAATGTCCGCCTTTGGTCCAATCCTCCTTCCTGTCACAGACGTTGGTGTCTTCCTGCCTCACAGAGTGGAAGACAGCTTCTCCGTCAATTGACCACAGATTTTAAGGGCATTACATGTAATTGCATGTAAATTGGGTTCAATTCTGCTTGATGGAGACCCCATCAACCCATGTGTGTCTATATAAATAAGGTGTAGATTTTATGGCCTTATTTGTCATTCCTATTTTCTCCCTGCTCGAGTCAATTAACAGCTTAACGATCTCCCCCGTCTAGTTTGAACTTCCTCCTCAGCATGCATATTTTATTTACCTGTATGGCTTTATCGATGCGGCGCAGAAACGGCCATTAAACCAAAGCGTTAGTACTTCTTCTGTATTGATCCAGGCAACGTAAACTCATTGAACATCTTAGTTGTGCATCTTGGAAAGTGTGGATCAGCAGAAAAAGGTGAAGGTTTGTGGGACCGGGTGAAGTTACGGCCGGAGCGCTCCGCCCGGCCCGCCCGCCGGAGCGCTCCGCCCGGCCCGCCCGCCGGAGCGCTCCGCCTGGCCCGTTTACTCTCGTTTATGAATCTTGGTGGGCGGAGAGGTTAAGAACTGTCATCAGATTAGCCATTGATTCCAATTAGTGCTTCGTGTTACTAAACAACCTTTGTGTGTCTGCGATCAGTGACTCGTATCGATCCGCCAGGCTCCTTCCATTACGTTTGATTGCCACTGGCCCACTGTCAGCAGAGCAGCGTGATTATCCAGGACTCCTGCATTGCTCTACATGCAGTGCAGCTTCACACAGGAAGGTTAGCTGCTCCACGCTGTGCTAGAGGTCAGAGAGGTCAAACAAGAACAGACTGAATATCCTGGAGCACTTGGTCAAGTCAGAGGGCTCCACAGCTACAGTCATTCATTCAACCTAAATGAAATGTAGGAAAGTTACTGAATCAAACAGAGCAGGGGTTCAAACCGGCAACCCACTGAAAACTGGATGAACTCTGACCTCCTTTGAATTCAATCCTGTTTACTGAAGGTTTTACATTAAAATATCTACTTTTTGTTGGGGGTTAGGGTTAGGGTTGTTGTTCAAGCTGCTGGCTGTAAAGTGAGCGTCCAATCAGGGAAAAGATTTGCTCTGCAGCCGAAATGAGACAAATACTGAAGATCTCTGTGAGAACGGCGGACCAGATGAACTGAAAACGACTCTCCACCTCTCACCAGTAGTTGGCGCTGTGGCTGAGGTCAACACATTGCGGCTGATAACTCCTAGACAAATAAATCCCTCCGTCAAGTTAGGACACTTTGCTTTGCTGCAGCTCAAAAATTAACAAAATATTAAAGACTGAATGGCCTGAAAATACGCATCCAGACATAGAGATGCAGTTGAGCTCATTTATACAGAGAGTTTATTGATAAAGTGTTAGGACTTTTCAAGTCAATCAGTCAAATTTACTAAAAAATCCAACAGATCAAAACATGAAGTTCTCTTTATCATTTAAACGGATTTAAAAACCACAGCAGGTTGCGTCAAATCATGGACTTTACAGCAATCCCTCCTACAAACATGCATGTAGCGACAGTGGAGAGGAAAAACTCCCCTCCACCAGAACCAGAACCAGAACCTGGCTCAGCGCAAGCAGCCATCAGCCACGACCCGCTGGGAGCTAAACAGAGAAAACCAACTCATATAAATACTGAGGATGTTTTTGAATTCCTAATAAATGAAAAAGCAGAAATAATGTTTCATTTTTAGCTTTGTAATAAAGTCCGGCAGACATGATGTCAAATATTTATGGTTGTAAGTAAAAGTGTTTGTCTCAGAAGCTGCATCATTGATTTTGTGTTAAATGAAACAAACAGAAGTGAATCCCTTAAATATTCTCAATAACTGTAACTTTGGGACCGTCAGGTTTTATTTAAAGACATAAATTATTTTAATTTCTTATGATTTTTGGGGCAGAGGTTTGGGAGCTGCAAAGTTCCCCATCGGCTGTAAATAACCTTTTCAAGCTGCTGCCTGACTCCCCGCAGAGACCTACATGAATATCTGTCACTTTATCAATCATGTCAGCAGATCATGAATCATTCAGTGTCTTCTGATTGAATTGAAGAACGGTCTTGTAGGGTTATGCTGAGTGCCAGTCAGAGACCGTCTCCGGGTTTTAATCTCTCTGGGACTGAGCTGTCTTTGCTCCGGCAGAGCAGCAAAAAATCTCATAATGTCAAGAGTTCAACAAGAGCTTATTTCTGGGAAAACAACGTGTTTACAGGAAAACACAATATCAGTAAGCTAAAGCAAACGCAGGATGAGGAACTTCTCTGTGAGGGTGTTTGTAACCATTTATTTAGGATCAAAACTCTGAGGAAGAAAAGTAAGACAACCTCTAAAATCTCCAAAAAATAGACCAGATGACTCATATTGTGCTACAAGTGCAACAAAGATGAAACCTGTTTGTTAATCAGAGATGTGTGATGAAGGCAGGAACTGACTGTTTCTTTAGAGGATCTTGAACTAAGTGTGACTTTTTGAACAAATAAAGAGCATTTGTTATTTTCAGAGCAGATTATTAACTCTGCTTTATGTTGTCTGCCATTAACCTAACATCAGATCCTTTGAGTGTTTTTTTTATTTGAGTTCCTGACATGTTTCCTGCCTCCTGACCATCACCTGTGATTTCTCTGTCTTTACCTTTGACCCCTTCTTTAGGTTTCTGGATTTTGATCATTTCCTCATGGATATTGAATCTGTTCTTCCTCACTGTCCCGGCCTCTTTGCCCGACTGCTGATCTAAGGGTTATGGTCAAAGCGATCATGCCCTTTCCCGTGGTAAAACCATACCACCGTAACTCTGAACAAGCTAACGTAGCGACCGGCTTCACCACGCCTTGCCGCTGTCCTGTGGGTAAAACAATCCCCAGTAAACCCAGTTTCCTCTTTTCTCTGTCAAGTTTTCCAGTCAAACAAGGTCAGAGTAAAGTCTGTGAAACCACTTCCACCAGGTAAACCTTCACTTCCTGTTTAAATGAGACTTCCTAGTTGCTCTTTGTAAAGTCTGAAGCAGCCTGGTTTCACATTCCTATCGCGATAAATTCAGTTTTAAACTTTTCTGGTTTCCATTTTGGATCCAGAAGGAACTAAAATCATTACAGAAGCTTAATCTACTGATTGGCTGATACTTTTTACAGCATCGATCTGTGAATGTGTTTTACTGTTAGCTCATGTTGCTATTTGTTGCTGACCTGATAGTCAAACTGTCAAAGGGTTCCACCTTAAGTTAACCGGGACGTCAGTCCGTAATCTGTGTTCTGACTGCCAAGGTGGGTGAGGCGTTAATGGAGCATTGTTCAGAATGAACTCCACAGCAAATCCAGAAATGTAAATTGCTCAACCAGACACCATGATGCGTGTTGAACTTCTCTTTTCGTACGTTCAGACCTCAGACGCTTCCTGAGACGGATCCGGTTCAGAACAGAGAAATGTTTCTGCTAACTTCATTCAGCAAAACAAAAGCATTGAAGTCTTGTTTGAGCGTTTCTCCTGTCCAGGATGATCGATGCAGACGCTCTAATGAGCCTGTAATTCTGAACGTCCTCCTCTGACATTTACTGCAGCCCGCTCTCTCTCTGCTGTTTATCAGCAAAGTGTTGGAGGTTTATGTGTTCAGATGAATTATCAGTGCAGCTGAAACAAAAATCAACCCAAAAATTCAATAATTAATAGAGTGCCATTTGTATGAAAAAAAGCTGCGGTTCTTATTTTCTGAGCCACCTCTTCAGTGAGCGCTCACTGGAAGTAATTATTCGTTAAAAGAGGCTGAGTGAGCCAGCGTAGAAATCAATTACTATATTTTTTCGTCCTCTGCTTTTGTGGGAGACGAGGAACGGCTTCTAATGAGCTCCATGAATTCCATCTGACTCCTCGCCTTGGACCAGGGCTTAGCTTGCTCTCACGCTTCTCAGGTTTTCTGCTTCTCAGTTTAAAGCTGCCAGAACTTAAAGCCATTTAGCCGCCTGCTCTACTTCAGAAAAAGCCCGGTCATTAAAGAACTAATCCGGCTTTTTGATTTTGTTCTACTGCATCTAGTCTGGCCCAGACGGCTGCAAAAGATGAAAAGAGGTTTTTTTCCTGTGAAAATGAACTATTAATTCAGCTCTCTATTTAGCTCTGCTTTGAGTAAAAACATGGTTTTCCAAGTATTCCTTCCCCATCTGACCAACAGCCCAAACCCACAGAGGACTTCAGTTTGACCGCTCAGTTTCACTGAATCAATACTCTTCATAACCACATGCTGGACGAAAAAGATGAATGTTTTCATCCATATTAAAGTCTTTGGAAAAGCTCCCTTTGGGGGGAAATAGTTCACCTCCTGGGCTCCGCTGGGGGAGAGTGGTTAGTATTCACTGTGATAGATTACAGGCTCTGTTATCTGCAGCCACAGCGTTAGATAGACGGCTCTCTCTGTCTGGACTGCTAACTCCTGTTTCAATATGATTTTACACTTAAAAAGTGAGAGTGCGAGGGAAGCCTGTGAGGCGACTAATGAGCAGATTGGTAATGCAGTTACTGCTGCTCACTGAATATGGATCATGCAGGCCTGTTATTATGCATCAGGATCAGCAGAGCATGAATGTTGTTCTATTAGCTGTACATTATAAACTTCCAGTGATATTTCCATCCCAGTAAATGGTTGCATGACATGACAAACAGTAATATGAAATAATATTTAGGGTTCAGTGTTAGTTGATTCTGGAACGCTTGCATGCAGCCATGCATGTCTTTTCTGGTCGATGTCACGTTAGTTTGCTGAAAGTCCGTCTGTCACAACATGGCAGGAAGCCGCCATGTTGTGATCGCAACTATTAACGCAAATTCACTCATCATTCACAGACTTTACTCAAACTTTCTCCAGTCAATCTCTCCACAAATCTGACCTGAGACCTGATCAACGACTGCGACACGGCTAAATATTAACCAATCGTCTCAGTCTGCAGCCTTTCTGTCTGTTGGATCTGTTTCTGTTCATGTTAATTTGAATGATCAATATGTTCTTTTGCACTTTGACAACTCATCAGGATATTGTTTGAGGATTATATTTCAAAAAGATACTTAACATGTTTTGCACTTTAAATATTAACTGTATTATATTTCAGTTTTTTAGAAGGTTGTGTGCATTTAAACAAACCATGTTATGTTTTAAAAATTCACAACTTTATTTCGGCTGCAGCAATCATAAAAAAAACATTGCAGCATCCTGGAGGATGGACTCTTTGCTAACCTGTATCCACAGGCGTAAATCCCGGGGAAGTTGGGGGGTCCGGACCCCCAAATCCTGGAAAAGTCTAGAATTATCCCCCAAAAGAAATCATTAAAGAAACGTCTGCATTTAAATAATATCAATATGAAAAGGCAAATGAAACAAAGAATGAACTAAATCTTCCATTTATCTCAGAAAAAATAAGAATGAATTTTTGGCCCCCCCTAAAATTGTTAGAAAAATGGTTTAGTCCAAAGTGCAGGAGGAGCAGCAGCTGAGCGGTACCGGCTCTGTTATACCTGCTAAAGTGAGGAGCTAGCTGTTAGCTGTTAGCTGTTAGCTGCTGTTAGGACATGGCAAAACTAAAAAAAGGCTTAAAAATGAACTTGAATATGGTTTAAAACTTTTTAAACCATATTTTACGTTAAATTTCACTGTAACTTCGCCGACCCCCCAAAATTAGCCTTAAGAAATGTTCCTGTTTATTTTCCCCCAATAATGAGACAGGATTTACGCCCTTGATTATATCTAACAGAAAAACAAGCTTTTGGAAATATCTTTAGAGTAACTGCAGAATTTGGTCCAAATGTTTGGGATTCCCTCCACGAGTTTCTCGCCATAGTTTTCTGGATTTTGTCCCATTCCTGGACTGTTGATCTTCATCCTACATGAACTTTGACCTCAAACTTTAACTTCTTCCAAAAATAAATATTTTGTCCTCCAGCCGGCCTGCAGCTGATCTGGTGCCGTGCTGACAGACCAAAACCGAAGTTTTGAGATGGCGCATCAATATTTCCTTATGAAATCATGAGACATGTCTCCAAAATTACAATCCCTGTTTGTGCAAACTGTAATCTGAAATCTGGCTCTTTTAGTGATTTCTTCCTTCTCTCGATTTGCATGTTTGGCACCAAGACTGCAGGTCTTGGTGCCAAACACCAAGACCTCCAGGCTCCTGTCCGTCCAGGAGCCTGGAGGCGGGTCAGACCCGGACAGGGAGTCACTTCACCACCGGGGGTTATTTAATCATTCCAACCTAAAGAAAAGAACTGCTTCAAATGAAAAATTAAAAACTCAATTTAATGATGTTCTTAACCAGGATGATCATCTGATCCAGGGTTTATAACAACCTTCTCAGATCAGCTTCCTGCTGCTTTCCTGAAGACAGAAAACGCTTTTCCTCCTGGCTTTGAATGAAGAAAACATCTAAATACCGACGGGACGGACACGTTTAGAAGTCAACCTGTTTCCAGGAACATGGCTGCCTCCCTCTGACCTTCCTGCAGTCGCTGATCTGTTCACATGAGATCCTGCACACAGCCAACCTCTGGCTTCATGGAAAGCTTGTAAAGCTGTCAGGCTCGCTGCTCCTCACTGCTGCCTGGCTAACACATCTTTTTCTTGTCAAACATTTGAAGTGTCACAGCCAGAAAAATCACAGGTGTGACGAATTTTGATCAAAAGCTCGTTTCCTTGAGGTTTTCCAGTTCGTTGTGCCAGGAAGCGTGCAGAACCCGGTTCTGCTGAGACAAAGTGAAACTGATGCTCACAACGATCTGCCTTCCTGCTGAACAGGAAATTCATTTATGATTCTTTTTCAACAGAAATATCTTCATGTAAAGGTTTTTCACAACTTTGGCAAAAATATTAAAATCCAAATGTTTTCCCTCTTAAACAGTGACAGTAAAGTCTGAATGTCTTGTTTATTAGCATGTTAATTGCATTGTTGTGTTTTATTCTCGGCCAGTTTGGTTTAACGGTTTTCTTCTTTCCTCATTTCATTGGACCAAAACCCCAACCAGCTGCTCTCATCTGTTTTTCTGAAATGAACCCAGAAAAGGTTCAGCAGGACAATATTTTTATTATCTGTTATCAGTTATTTATTATCAGTTCAGGTCTGATCCGTTTGTCCTGTTCGGAGCTTCAGCAGGTCTTTGGTTTTTATTCTGGGTCCATCTGTACATTTCGGACCAGAACCCGTCTCCTTCCTGAGGGAGACGATGGGTGTGAGATCGTTTACAGTTAGATAATGTGATAAAATATTCATTTATTTGTTGCTCCTTACGCCTTTATCAGGTTTCCTATGAGACATCGTAGTTTCTGCCAGTGAAGAAATGTAAATAATGTTTTACTGAATTCGTCCGTCCGTCCAGGCTCTCCTGGAAACATCTAGAGAGATTTTCCTTGATGCTGCTCAACTCGTTTGCTGCTCTTTTACGTTTCTTCCTGAAAAGGCGGTTTCGGTTCTGGTTAGTGTCTGCTTCTCATCTCTGCGGTTGGATGCGTCTATCTGTCCTGCATTAATTGTCGCCACCTCGTTCTCTTCTGCCCCTGGGTGTGAATATCTTGTCTTCTCTCTCCTTTGTCAGTTTATCTTCTCACCTTGCCTGCAGAGCTTCTTGTCTCCCACTAAGCTGCCTTGTTGTTAGTCTCTTAATTCTTTTTTTGGTTTCGTTTTATGAGACACTTGTTCGTGCCGCCTCTAAACCTCTGGAGTGTTTCTGTTTTGTTGGGTTTGTGGAACAGATTTACGTTGAGCTCGTTCTCTGTCAGCTCGGTTCAGTTCCTCATGTTTCCTACAGAATTATATAAACTTCTGTCTAGTTAAAGTTCACACTTTGCATCCAGAATATTTACAACTTTAAACCCAAAGTGGGTTTTAATTGTTTCATTATAAAACCCAAACTGTTTGGTAAATATATTTATTGTAAAGTTGGTGATGTTTTTCTGAATCTGTTTGTTCTGAACCAAGAGGGAAAAATGAACCTCAGTGTTTCCAGTTCAGTGACACTAAAACTGAGAGAATCAGCAAATATGAAAGACTTTTATCAAAGGTCAAACACTGTCTGTCTGTAAGGGTCATAAAGACTCCTCCACATGATCTCTGCCTAGTTTTGTACCCACAGGAGAGCTGCATGCATTAGATGCATGCAGCTCTGCTGATGCATCTAATGCATCAGCAGAGCTGCAGTAGGAGGAGGAGATTTATGGTTTATGCCTCCATATTCACTTTTTCCCTCTCCAGAATCCAGATTAACCAAGTCCTAATGCAGCTGCTCAGACATCGCCGCGTCAGTATGGAATCAATATCTCATACTTTTGTGAAATTGAGTTTTGGAGCGCAGAGGGGAGGCGTGGAAGCTGTAGAAGCAAACAGCAGTTTAATTTTACAGCAGAATTACGGCCCCGCTTCTCTGCGCTGGCATGCTGAGGTTCTGCTTCCTGCTAGGAAGAAATGACAGCTGCTGCTTTGAGGCTTTCAGCGACACTTCGTCCAACACCGGAGGGGAAGAACACGGGGGAAGGTTTGGACCTCAGAACGGTCAGAACCACTCAGCATGTCCTGTTTTCTAGTTAAGCCCTGGAAACGTTTTGACTTACAGAAGTATTCACTTTATTGGCCCTCTTTATGCTGATAACCTTCAGAAATACAGTAATGTGAAGAATGAATGCAGCTCAATTTTGAGTGATTTAATTTCAGTTTAAGATCAAGTTGTTCTGTTTCTGGACTCAGAAGAGAAAATCTTTCTCACTTTGGTTAGTTAGTCAAACTAAAAAACCCTTAATGTACTGGAGTTGAAATGAAACGGAATAAAACGGACTGGAGTTGGAATGAAACGGAATAAAACGGACTGGAGTTGGAATGAAACGGACTGGAGTTGGTATGAAACGGACTGGAGTTGGTATGAAATGGACTGGAGTTGGAATGAATCGGACTGGAGTTGGAATGAAACGGACTGGAGTTGGAATGAAACGGACTGGAGTTGGAATGAATCGGACTGGAGTTGGAATGAAACGGACTGGAGTTGG